>JAFELL010000947.1:0-47175 GCA_019059645.1 Caranx melampygus
ACCAAACCTGACGTCATAATTAGATCTCTGATGACTAAACTATTCGACTACTCTATTCCATGATCACAGGACTTTACATCCACATGTATATTATTGTAGTTCATTACAAAAACTAAATTGCATAAGACTCAAGCCTGGCACGTCAACAGTTACTGCCTGTATAAAAAGAAAAAATGCTTATCCCACTTCGGCAGCAGTGAAGCAGGAGGTGCATACGAGGCTGCCCTCCTGTGCTGCCTCTGGGCCACTTTCCACAGCTCCGACTGGAGCAGCCTCGCATGGCCTAAAAACACTGATTTATCCAAGGAGCTTTCTCTGATTAGCTGTGGCCCCTCGGTGCCTTACAGATACTGTTTTGCCAGATGTATTTGGCAATCGGAGGAGAAAAAAAGCAGGTCGCAGTGAACGGGATTTAGCCTGTGCTGTAAAAGTATGGTCAGGACAGATGATAAGGTTGCTCTCAGTCGAGCAGGCATTTTGGGAGCATTGCTTTCATTTTCCTTGATTCAAACAGAGAGGATGCCAACCAGTACAGGAGGTTAATGCAGATCTCCTTCTCCTAAAAATGTCATGGAGGAAAAATGGTACTGCATAGGTCAGGTCAGCATGACAGTCACCAAAGATCTGTTTGTGCAAGTTCCAGATTTTTAATTTTCCTTCTTGACTAAAAACTGTCTTCTTTAAATAAAGCTTCTGATTTCTCTTTTCAGATATTTATATTATACATTATATTACATCATATTTTTAACCACAATCTTGTCATTTTTTTGCCTCTATTTATTCATTTAATTTAAATGTTTATTCGGGCTTAATAACGCTACACACAGTTAAGTAGACTTCTTTAAAACCACTGAAATTAAAAAAAGAAAAAAAGACAGTGGAATGGTAAAACCAGTTACTGCAACAGCTGCAGATGTGTTGTAATGTGCAGAAATCTTTTCCTGCACTGATGAATTCTTTACTTGATGTCAGTCGCAAAACCTGTGGAGAAACTAAGCCAAAGTTTTGGAGAAAATCTGAATTTCAAAGGCTCAGAATAGGTTTTGTTCCCGCCTACACCTTTTCTGTTTTGCAAATTTCACTGTCTAGGCCTAATATAGACTGATAACGCTGCCATCCGCCTTTTAACAGACAAAGCAACGTCATCAAATGAGCTGAATTGCAAATGTTGCGACTGCCAGACGATGTGAACGTATTTTTCTACATTTATCTTGTTGTGCTTTCATTGTCAAGTCGATTTGGAGCATGTGTCTTCATACCAGGCGTCGGCCGAGGTCTGTTTTTAACAGCACCACTGCTCTTAAGAGACATGACAAACGCATTGGCTCAGCATCGCCGAGCCCTGAATCAAAGGGAAATGAAAAATCAAAGATGGGTTGTTTTTTTTGCGCCTCGGTTCAGAAGTAGTGACTTCAGGGTGACTTTTTTGTTATGCTTTTCAATGAGACCGGAACACTTTCTTCATTCCTTCCCCACCTCCTCTCTTCACTGCAAGCTTCTCAGTCAGGTCATTCGAGGGGGAGGGAGAACTTCACATTGAAAAGGAATGGCGATGCGTGGAGACCTTGGGCGATGAAATCTAATCACCAGGGCTGCAGAGTAGTGATTTCTGTCTTCTGATTTTTCTAACTCCATCATACTCTACCTTTAGTAGAGGAAGAAGAGGCGTGTTCTATGAGACTTGCCATGTTCTCTGACATGTTGCGCACTTTTAGATAGTTGACGAAGCCTCTGAAGACAGCAGGAGACCTTGGAGGAGGGAGGTTTCTTTACTCATTCATTTCTTTACAACAGAAATTTCTTGTTGCTTATTTTTCCATTTATCATTTTTCAATAAACTCACCAAGCAGCAGGAAGATCCACCAGAGCCAGTACTGACCATTGAAGTAGCCAGTGAAGTAGTCAGAGAACTGGACACAAAGGAGACATTATCACCTTCAGTATTTTTTTTAAATGCAGTTAATTGATCGGAAATGATTAATTTACATTTGTCATGTGTAAATGTCACATTTACATTTTTTGATGTTTTTTATGACCATTCTTAAGACTAACCCTGTAGTCTGATATCTGTTTGTGGAAAAAGACGGTAGCAGACTATCCTGAGATATGAGAGTCGGCAGGCGATTTCACCTCAAAGCTTCCTCTTGCAGTCAACATGACATAGCTCCATATCAACCGAGCAGAAATCCCACATTTGTGGAGCTTGTCGGTCACACACCTCATAGTTAGATCTTTCAAACTGCGTTGTTTTGCCTTGCACAGTTTCTCAGTAGGATCTCTGTGACATTGATGATTCTTGGATGTTTGATAGCTCCATAGGAGCAAATATGTTACATGAGGTGTCGCCAGGTTTCTTACATCACAGACGGGGAAGAGGCAGACTTAACAGGGAGAGGAAGAAGGGAGCAGCAGCTGCCTCACTTGTTTTCAGTGTAACACAGCAGGGGCACTTTGTGTTAGAAAATGCAGATTCAGATTACCTCGTTTCCTAGATCTGTGAAAGCACCTCCTCCCTCCTTATAAACAGAGGGCAGGATAAAGAGGGGGAATTGAGTCATGTATCCACAGCCCAAAAACACAAATACACACCCTGACGATGAGAATCCACTTGATGAGGGACAGGCCAGCCGCAGATAGCTCCGTAGCGTCCTGCGATGGTGTTTGTCAAACGAAGACAAGCAGAACCCGATCCAGTTGAACAGGAAGGCCACTGAGAGGACAAATAGAAAGGTGTTACCCATCTGGGTTTACAAATAAGACACAGAAATAGCCATGATGGATGACTATGACACATTCTGAAATCTTTATTTTGGACATGTAAACAAAAGAAAAAGAAAAAAGGAGAGCGAGTAGCTGCACTTTGCAAATAGTAATATCTTATTTGGAGAATGGCTGTGGACATTTTTTCAAAATTAAAGCTCTGGAACGTATGTTAAAGATGTTGTGATTTGGAAAAACCTATGAAAAAAACTAAGAGACATAATATAGCTTATGTCTGAATTAGTCTGGATTTGTCATAAATAACTTGTTGATAGATTCACATGTGATCCACAGTTCGTGGCCTTTGGTTTGACTCCACTTCAGTTATGACAGCCTCAGCTTCCGGGAGAGTGACATCATCTTGGTTAAACAGAAACAGTTTTGACAGATGCACTAAAAATGTTGACATGACACAGACTTACTGAAAAAGGCCAGCATGAAGATGCCGTCGTTTCCCACGCGCAGCTGGTCGGCGTCGCTGAAGTCTCTCTGGGGGGAACTCATCATCCTAACGGACACACACATACAAATAACCAAACAGAACCTTCAGCACATAAACATACAGTATAAGGCACACGCACCCACCTCACACAAGTCAACAGATAAGTTGCAAAACATGTTTGACTTCCCCCCAGACCTGAGAGCTGTGTAACTGTTAGTGCTTTGATAAACGATCCACCTTTTTTTCTTAAAGTGACTCATGCGATGAGAGTGTGCTGAGTACAACAAGGGAACTTTATCCAGCTGGTCAGTTTGATATGAAAGTTCAAAATCCACGTCACGACTACTGACAGATGTGAAAGAAAAAAAAGACCTGGCAGGCAAAGAAACAAGAAGGAAGAATTGCTTTGTTCTTGCATGTCACATATTTCATGAGGCGGAGTACTTTTGTGCGTAAACCCCACCCAATGACATGCAGGTTAACTGAGAGAAGGATGGAAGAGTGCGTCTCTTCACTCACCCGTGGCATCACGTCCACGGTGGAGGCAGCCATGGCGGCTGCTTTGGCCTTCTCTGCTTCATCATACGTGGGCAGTGACGTGGCGACGCTGTAGGGCGGAGGCACTGGGAAGTCTCCTTGGAAACTAGTCTCTGTGGGAGGGGACAGAGAAGGAAGAAGATGATTTACAGAAAGGAAAAAAAAGCAACTGCATTCTGTATTTAGCCGTAGCTCCCTGTAATGTGGTGATGCTGTCATGGAAATGAGCAGTGAGTCATGACTGAAGTCGGTCCAATAGTTGCCACAAAACTGCAGAGAGATGTAATCGTGTTACAGCTGTAGGAAGCAAATAAAGCTGCGGCTAAGAAAATGTACATAGGTTAGACTCCTCTTGTACACACCCGGTGCAGCTGCAGTTGCTCCCAGGTCAATGGGTGCGTACGGAGGCGGAGGCGCCTCAGCTTCTCCCTGAGACCTCGATCCGGACCCTCGCCCGCTGATGAGGAAGGGACCGGGCTGGCCTGGGCCTGACACTGTCCTGGCTGGACATGCTGGCCTGGGCCGCAGCTGAAGTGCAGGGCTGCTGCTCGCTGCCGGAGGCCTCCGAGGAGTCTCCTCATTGTGCAACTGTTGGAGGGGGGGGAGGATCGGGCACAATCAGGTCAGCTGACTAAGGCAGCCAGAAAGTGTGGCTGCTCGAGGGGATGCTCACGCTGTTCCCAATTTCTAAAACCGGCACCAAGTGTGACAGTGTGAAGAGACGTTTTCACTACCATTCCTGTCATTCTAAAGTATCTACAGCAGTTTGTAGAGTTTTTTGTTCTGTTCAGCAATCAATCAATCAATCGCCAGGTATCACCAACCATTACTTATGATGAGATCCAATAAATAAAAGTCTTATCATTCATAGAGTTGAGCTGCATGCTGACAGATGCTCATCAACTTATAGTCAGCACTTTTTTTAAGTACTCACAGAAAGACTGGTCGGAACCAGCAGTCAGTGATTACTGCTGTATGGTAGCAGTGTGGTGTGCCGTTTTAGACAGCCCACCTAACTATGAGCGGTGCATTTACGTAATCCAGTGCAATTTTATCTAATTGATAACAGCCTCACTGTTGACTATTTGTTCACCTACAGCCTTGTCGGAGCCGTATTAGGATACTGCTAATCCGAGGCCAACATTTCCTACTGCTGCTGCTTCACATGAGGAGCGTTCAACTAGCAAAACACTAAGCTGCTCTTTTATTGCAAGGCAGTCATAAGATTACAACTTTAGCTGCTATTATGAAGCATGTGCTGGAATAAATCACCAGTGGCGCGGGGTGAGAGCAGTACCGTTTGCCCTCAACAGAATGTTTGACACTGTATAAACAGAGGTGGCAAAAGTACACTAGTATTTCAAGAGAGGAGGTCCCGGAAGTGATACACATGTAATCAGTTAATAGGAGTCCCCACTACAGCTGAGGGAGCTCTTTACAGGGTCAAGCACATTGATTCTTGGCAAACCAAAGAGCCAAACGCCTTCTGAAATTACAGAGGCGTGTGGGGGAACATGGTGGTACAGAGAGGCGAGTGGGAAGTCAGGTAGGCATAAGCTGGGAGCTCTCCTGTCTCTGCTCCTTGAGTCACTTCTATCAGAGTGGCCTGGAAAGTCAAGTCAAACCAAAACAGCTCCACAACAGTTTGTTATCGATAATGAAGCTGATGCAGATAATTTGAGAAAATGCGACACGTCTGTATCAATATCAGCACCAGACGTTATGGTTTATGATTAATTCACTGGAACATTACCAAGCATAAACAGATAACCAACATAGACTAATCAATCATGTGTTATGCTACTGATAAAGCACCAGCTCCACTGCAGCTCTCTCTAAACAATGTCGATGAGCACGTTCTACTGGTTCATGGCTGTGAAACAATGTTATGAACAACTCAAGTGAGAAAATAAGCGGCCAATCTCTTGTGCTGATATGCCGAAACATTATACCCCTTTGCTTTAAACATTTGAGTCCCATAAGTTCATTTTAATTTGCAGTTTGCAAGATAAAGACATGATCTGAAAAGGGTTGATGTGGTGGCATTAAATGTTGAGGGGAATTTGAGTTTTGGTTTCTAACTTCCTTTGGTTTTGGCAACAAATAGGTTGAAGCCTACATTTCAAACTCTCTGAGGTCCGATTATCAGCAACATAATTATGTGTTTAGAGAGGGAAATTTGTCAATTCAAACATTTTCCATCAGTAATGGCATTTGTCTTGCTGTGGTGTTCCACCACTACAAACTGGGAAAACACCCTGAGTAACAGCGTCTGAGTAATAACAGGAAAGCTCAATTAACTAGTGGACATTTCTCATCGTCCCACTGTTGAGATAAAATCTTGAAGAGTCAAACACCCTGTTAACCTCCCCCAGCACAGAGCCGGTGGACAAGGCAGAGTGAATGAGTGCCTGATGACTGACTGGCTGAGAATCAAGGACAAAGCATAACGCACCCCCGCGCACAGGGATTACATAAGATCTTAACAACATAGCCCAAAGCCTCCTTGTGCGTCCAAATATACTGAAAACTCTCTGTCATAGTCAGAGCAGCGCTGCCCCACACTTGAAGAAATATGAGTATTATTTCCCAAAGAAAACACTAGATCAAGGGCAAAGAGTGTGGGTGTAATGAGCTGAAGATGGGCCTGTCTGCACAAACACAACATCTGATAACTTTCATCAGTTTGGCCTGAAGGTGCTGAACCGTACAGTTGCTGTGTACTGTATGTCTTGGTCTTACTCTGTCTAAAAACTTTGTTGCTGTTGAAATCTCTGCTTTGTTCAAGGTTTTCTTTGGCTCTTTCTGAGCCCTGTGGGATTAACACTCGCATACTGAGAACCACAGGCATCTGAGGACAAAGCAGACTTTATCCCAAAGTACCTACTATCTCTAATATTTCCAAGCTGCTGTTGTTATACGTGCTACTGCGTAAAAGAAAATGTCATATTTAACCAGTTAACACAAAGATTATCCTCACTGTTTCAATTAGAAGTGGGAACACATTAAATCCTCTGCCAGGATAACCTATAAACTCAGCTATGAAGATATTCATGACCTTGTTATAAGCGTAACTCCCTTACTGTCCCTTTGGATTTAACAGTTGATCAGAGGAGTCTGCTAATCCTGGAAATTATAATATTCAGCTAAGTGATTCAGTGATGTCCCATTTAGCCACTGTAGATGTTAGCCAGCTATTACAATGGCTGAGCTTGCAAACGTAAACTTGACAGCCAAGCTTGTTAACTAGCGTTAGCCGACGTGTAATTCGCCATAGTTTGTTATAATGAGCACGTAAATAAACATTAGTGAGGGTTTAATAAGTGTGTAATAAGAGTTTATTCGGGTGTCAACTTTCAAGGCCTACGTGACTATCTGGCTAACGTTAGCCTAGCCAATGCGGAAGTGTCTGATCGAGGGCGAGCTGTCAAAACAAAACAATCTATGGAAAAATGAACGCCAAGAAAACAACAGAAAGAACTACTCGGATGCGTTGATATCAATTCTGTGTCATATATTTCATTGTTTTCATAGAGTGGTTGGTTAGTAATGCCTTAGTAATAGCAAGGCCTTGTTTCCTGTGTGGGGCAGGCCGAGCTATCAAACGGTTTTTGATCTCATCTGGTCCACACTCACCACTTGGTATCGGCTTGCTGGGTCCATCCCGACGAAATTCAGCTGGCAAGAGAGCCAGCCGAGAAGAGCAGAGAAGGGAGCTAACTCGTGTTTCTTACTCCGAAATTCCCGTTACGGACAGAAAACACCTCCCTCAGACAACGATGAATAACAAGGGGGGGCGAGCAGATGAAAGCAACGGCTGCAATGCACAGTGCCACTGCTTAGAAAATACCGTTGGTGGCGAAACGTTGATAAAGCCAGTCAGGCTGCAGTCGAAAATGTGGGACGTCCGGTGACGTATTTCAAAATAAAATACACGTAAAACGTCATAACAACGTTAGAGCTCATTCTAGGATATAGAGAGATATTTCTTCTTAATAGTCTTGTTCTTACTCTTAGTAGTAGTTGTAGTAGTAGTAGTACTGCTAAAACATTTCTGGGGCTTGGTGTGTGTTTATTTTGGAGGTGGATTCCCGTCATTTCCGCTTTCGGCCTGACTCTGGCTACCTTGATTGCGGGGGTTGAACATGGATTTCCATAAATTGAGGAGTGTGATGACGCAAATTCACACGAAGTGTCAAATAACTGAAACCAGAAGGTGGAGCCAAAGTCAATTTTGCCACTGAACTAGCACCATCTTAAGTACTAATACTACTAATATATAGTTATTCATGTACAAGCTTCAGAGGGTTTGTTGGAAATGTGGTTTTGAATGGAAGACACCTGACCTGAGAGTTTGATTATGGAGGCTATCTTCCCTGAATGATTTTTGACATCATGGATTCACTTTTAATGTGACCCCTTCTAGAAATGATTGTTTGTTGATGTTTTCTTTGTAGAGGTAGTGTTTCTCCAAGCTCCTTTTATCAGAAACAGAACAGCAAAGCCAGTCGATGATCCCACCTTCAGCTGTAAAGAGGTGTGTCCTTTTGCGTGTGTAACACTTGTAGAAACAAGCAGGTCCTGAACCTCCCGAGTGCTCTCCCACAGAGAGGGACCTCAGATGGATTTCAAGGTCTTTGTTCTTTAGTTGTGTGTGCACTTTGCTGTATCTGGCCAGTATAAACAGCTCACTGTCAAAAAGACTTTCAACATTGACCTGTTTCACTGGATGTTTGTTTGTTTGTTTGTTCCTGTGCCAAATATTGCAGTCATATTTGTTAAGCAACAGGCTGACCCAAAGCCACCAAAGTAAATAGGAAGTAGCTGAAAACAAATGGCCAAAAGTAACTCTTTTTTTTTTTTTTTTCTGTAAGCAGTGCTCACGTTGCTTTATCAATTCGCACTTACAGGACAGAAGGAAATAGAGTGAAACAGAGTGGAGCAGGTTCTTGTCATCTCAAGTTTAGTCTGTCATGTGTTCTTTGCTTCTGGGCTAATCCTGGATCAACACTGCAGTTGATCAGTGCATAATAGGCTCTTGGTACCTTTATCAATGCGAGTACTGGGGTTTCAAGGATAAAGCACAAAGAGGTTCATAAATCATTACAGACTGACTCTAATGGAATAGTTTTCTAACTAGAAAGCATCTCTACAATGCCTAAGAATAACAGCTGTGTGATGCACGTAGGGTATTTGTGAAGACAAATCCTCCTATGGTAGGAATTTAGAAGCTGCAAAGCCATTAGGGCTGCCCCTGAACTTCATTCTCACCACCACTAACTTGCTGTACTGCATTTCTAACGTGCTCCGAATGCTCCTTGTAAAACCTCCACAAAGTTAGTGCAGATACCTTCCTGAAAGAACTCCAGTGATGTTCCTCCACTCCTATCTGACCAATCTGTCTCTGTAATGCACTTACCCCTGCTTCAATTTGAGAAAATCTGGCTAAAGCCACGCTTAACAGAGTGAACAATGAATTCACAGTGAGGTATTGATAAAAGGCTCTTCTTGAATTTAATATTAATCCCATTCACTAAGAAGGGGATTACTGTAGTACATGTATCAGTTAAGCAGCTCAGGCTGAGAAGGAGAGGGTAGGAGAGGGTTGAAAAATGTGAGAAAGACATGAGGTGCGATGCAGAAAAAGGTATTTGCAACATCCTGCATCAGTCTGTCGTAAAGCGTTTTGCCCTTTGCAAGGCAGCGGGCATTAGCTACATTAAGCATTAATGTGTAGTGGTGATGTATGAGCTCCTGCCTGCACCTTTCTACAGCAGCAGACCTGCAAGACACTAAAGAGGACTTGAAGTCATTTGCCCAGCTGCTGTTACAACCCCACTCTTAGGGCCTATTATAGTACTTTAGAGCATCCATCTCTGACACACAAACACACACACCTGCAAGCAGATGTACGCACACCCATGCACGCGCACAGTTGCACACACAGCACAATCAGGATGCTGTTACTTGGCAACATCATTTCAAGGTAAATAGGTGCTATAAAAAAGGTGTTATATAAAGAAACGGTGGGTGTCTCTGTCACTGCAGCAGCTTTTCAGCGCGGCAGACTCATTCTAATGCTGTGAAAGCTTTCACCGTTTGACTGGAGGTGAGCGTTTTGTTTGACGCTGATAGACTCTGTGTATTACAGCTGGAGACATCTGTTAGTTTTGAATGGGTACAAGCTGAAATGTAATTGCCTGGCTGCAGTACATTTCAGGTGGATTCACACTGTACATGGGAGAAGTTGCATTTGAGGCACATAAGCAGTGAAATATTTTACTAAAGGGGATGTATTAAGAATCCTATTGATGTATAACAACAGAAATCCAATCTATGGATAACCATCTCAATCATAGCTCAGGCTAATAGATATATAATTTCCAAAGTGGTTACATCATCAGGACAAAGGATGAACTTATTCTTTGATGTAAAAAATAATAAATAATCATAATAACAATATAATAATAATAATAATATAATAAAATAAACCTGTATGTGAAAACCTCCCAAAGTGCATTTTATCAATGTAGATCTGTGCATTTGTCAGTGTAACCATGACAAGCAAGGCCCAGTACAACTGCAGCCATAGGTGTGATGTGTCAGGAGTCGCTCCCATGAGTTGTGGGTCAAAGAGTTAGAAAAAAGAGATTGTGATTGAAATGTGTTGAATGTGTGGGTCCAAAGAAAATATTCATGACTCTGGAAAGGGCCTTTCCTTCACTGCATTAATTTGCATACAATATATATCTCACTGTGGAACAGACACATACATCATGTTGCATTTGCATTGTGCTCTATTGATTTCTTGGCTTACTTAAACAAGATCTGAATCTTATTAAGTGGACGGGGGGGGGGGCACAAAATAACATGAGAGGAAGATTTGCACACAGGCTAGAGCTGCAGCTCGGTTCAAATCTTCCCTAAAGCGCAGGAAAATGTCACATGGCACAACGAGGAATGCCAAGTGCTGCATAGTGGATAAACAAGTTACAAAACACACAGAGCAGCGCAAGAGGTGACACATGTTTGTACAATTCAACAGAGTCTGAGCTGCTGCATGTAATTCAGCGCTAGTTTGAGGCAAACTTTATATTTATTGTTGGCACTCTAAGTCCTAGCACAAGAACTCAGTGATATGGAGCAACACACACACAAAAAAAACTTTGATACATATGCAAAGTAGGTCGTGCAGAGGTAGAGGCAGGACTGTCTGGGGTCAGCTGAGCTTTGGTTTTGTTGCTTTCCTTTTAACTGACAACAAGTTAGGTTGTAAACATACAGTGTTGGTCACTTTACTTTGACATTTTTACCAGTTCAGTTCACTAGATGAGTCTTTTGTTTGTGATAGAAGTTCACTGGAAACCCATTGTTACCACATGCTGTTGCCTCACCTGACTGTGAACATCACAGTCTTTGTGTACTTGTAGGACTTTGGACATGTATTCATCTGAAAAGATGTAGAACCAGCTGTTGTATGACCATAACACAGAGATGGTCTTTATAGTTCTCTCACTAATATATATACATATTAAATCATTCAAAAGCCTAGATCAGAGCTTTGATTAGATACAATGAGGACTTTGAAAGCACCAATGATAAATGCATGTACTTGTTTTCATTCTCAGACAGGCTACACAATGCAGGCAAATATTACCAAACATTGTAAAAGTTTTTGTCCAGCCCACCTCTGCACTCTGCAGGAACAGAGCAGTAATTGAAAAAGTTAAATAAGCAGCAACTGTGTCCATTAAGTTGGCCCCTGAACAGTACAAACTACAAACATGGAGTAATTAAACGTGTAATTATGGCGTCTGTGGCTCTGTCGACACAGGCTAAATGAAATGTCTTTTATACAGCCGTCGGTATGAGCTACAAGCAGCTGCTAATTAGCAAGAAATGTGAAAACAGAGAGCATTAATCACACGAGCACGCCTCTCTGTGTCTGCTGATGAGTGTGTAGGCGTGTGAATGTGTGTGTAGGGGGGCACTGGAGCAAACAGCACATGCACATATACTGTATGTACCTAAAGTGTCCAGCAGAGGGCAGAAAATACAAGGTTATGCTTGTGTACTTGTATAGTCGTGGAAGTGCTGTGTTTTTGTCTCTACAGCCTGATGTTTCATTCACTCTAACCCTCCACATCTGCTCAGGTGGTTTGTTGTGATGATTAAAATGGTGGTTGTTTGGATGTTCAAGCTGCAAAATACTCAGCAATACTTCTGCATCTTTGCTGTTTTGTGGTTTTTCTTTGTTTCTGTGTTACATATTGGACTCTCACTGTCTGAAATGAGCTTAGATCAATCTGAGTAGGTGTTTTTGTGCCATGCAGAGTGACAGCAACCAATTCAGAATGACATATCAGACTTGCAAGTCTATCTGGATTGTTTTTCTATAGCAGCGTTTGAAGCAAAGATAGTTCACTCACCCGTCCTCTGCATGGCTGCCAGCACCCGCTTGACCATCTCTGACCATACAGAATGGCTAATGAGTGGACACACGGGCCGATAATGCCTGCAGCAAATGGAAGAGCGCCCTCCAAAAAATGTCCACGGGACAAGTCATTTCATCTCGTATTTCTGACTTGAAATATGTAACATTGTTTTGAAGCGAGATGTTCCATGAAATACTGATGAATCAACAGAAAGTGCTGTGGGAAGTTTTAAATTATTCCACTGCATCTGGCAGCGCTGGAAATGAGACTGAATGACTTTGATGCTAAGATGCTAACTTTTGGCAGTGCTAGTGGCTGGGAGAGTTAGTGTAATGACAAGTACAAGTGGATGAAACTTGAGAAACTGTGGAATAAGAATGCAATAAGAAAAGAGGCTATACTTTTCATTTCTGACCTCAGCAGTATCTAACCTGCAGGCTGGATAACAACACACATTTGATCATGTACTAGTTTAGCATCTCAAACCAGACCATTAATATGCAATTCATTGGAGTAGCACAAGGACATGGTCTGTTACAATAGCTCAGATTCCCCCTGTTCTTCCTCCTGTATGTCTTACTAGGAGAAGGAGAGACAGAGACAGAGACAGACCTCCACCAAACAACATCTTGTCAGAATCCTGAGTAAATTCATCATGAATGCTGTGGTTCTGCCCTGTTTTCCCTCTGTTGAGTTCAAAGCAAATCAGTGCAGCAGTTTTTGTGTAATCCTGCTGAGAGTTAAACACTCACGGTGGAGGTAACAATGCCAAACACAAACCAAAATACAAACACAATGATCAGAGTCAAAAGCATCTTTTTCATGAGTATCTATGAGATATGGAGAAAAGTGTTTGGCCTCTTGACAATAACATGTCAGTTTATCACATGTATGTGTATCAGCCCTGACAGACAGCTGTAGTTGTGCTTATGTGGTATTTTATGAGATGCGCTTCATTTTCATCAGATGACGAATGTCTGGTAAATCACGTGTATACCGCTGTATTCTCCGCAGAGGCAGAGACAGCTGGATGATCTGGATGCGGAGACTTAATCACGTTCAGTTAAACGTAACATTAATCATGTTTAAGCCACTGATGTTAAGTTGGCTGCGTGAAACTTTGCTCCTCGGTTTGAAGGCGCAAAACAGTGGTCAGTATTCTCTTTTATGTCTCTGACTCAAAAAGCCTGTGTTTTTTCCCCAGTAATTATTGCAGTGAGCAGATGCGAGTGAAGATATGAGTGAGTTGTTTCTGGGTCATGTATAATAGGACATGTTATTCTCCAAAGTATTGAACACTCTGGGGAATGGCCCTTTAAATGTTGAATAATTAAGGGATCGTTTGCTTCTTCAAGGAAAGTTTAGGCGTCTGGGTTCATCCCCTCTCGGCAGACTGTCGAGATAGTGTCTTGTGAAGCGCGTCTTTGCCCATCAGTTGATTCCAGACAGGATGTTTGAAGAAGTAAGAGATAAAGATGAGAGAAGGTAAAACGCACGCACATGCGCGCGTGTGAGCGAGAGAGAGAAATGAACGACAGAGTCTGTTAAAGATGAGGGTAAGACAGCAAGTGAGACAGAGGGCAACAGCAGAGAAGGGAGAAGTAGGCTAATACGCTGCTGCTGCTGTTGCATATCATTGGGTTCATAAAACAGAAAGGCATCATCAAAAAGCACATTGAGGAGTCAGTGTATTCCCTCTAGTCTCCGAGACTGTCTTTTGATGCTGAAAAAGACTTTCTTTCTCTCTCCATCCATCCCTTCTCCCTCCTACTCTCTCCCACGCTCCCTCCATCGCACGCTGCTGATGAATTAAAAGAAAGTATGTCAGCTGGCAGGCAGGGAGGAGAGAGAGAGAGAGAGAGAGAAAGAGAGAGAGAGAGAAAGACATCAGAAAGAATTCATTCAGTGAGTTTCTCAACAAGAAACAGAGTCTCCACCACCTTGGGAGTTTTTTTTTTTGTTGTTGTTTGGTTTTTTTTTTTTTGACGTGGGGTGTTATGTGGGTTGGCCATCAGAGCAGAAGATCACCACCACTCTGCACATTTACCTGGGGTCAACAACAACAACAACACAACCAGGACAGGACAAATGCAATAATAAGTTGCTGCATATTCCCAGCAGAACAACTCAGTTTCCATGTGGTGCCTTGTTTTGAACAGGCAGCACTGTGAGCACATCTACTGTATGTAGGAAGCTCTGGCTGCTGTTGCTATGCGACCGTTGAAGGCCTGGAGTTTGGAGTTACTGTACATCACTGCTGTGCTAAAAGTTGAAATGTATAAATCTTGCAAAAATTTTAGAGCCCCTGAGCGTAGCAGCATCAGGACTGGATGTCAGCGAGCAGGTTTCACAGAAGAGGAGGGTGAGAACAAGTCAAAGTGCTGAACGTTTGTGTGTTAAAGTGTGAAGAAGCAACATAAGAGACATTTAAAGGTAATGAGCTGCACTGAGACTGAAGAGGAAACAGTTCTGTGTTTGTAACCCTCTGCCAGTGTATCTCTTATTTGTTTCTGTTTCTGTTTCTGTTTGCTGGTTTCTTTATGTGAAAGGTTTGGGTCCACACAGGAGGGTGCTGCGCTGCCAGTCCTCCTCACACCAGGTGGTGCTGTTGAAGTGATGGCCTCCAGGTCCAGCTGCTTCCTGTTCACCTCCTGACCCACCTGTGTGTGTGTGTGTGTTGTCTAGTCTATAGTCTATAAGTGCTCCTCTGAAGTGAAAAATTGTTCATTTTTCACTTGATACACAATTTGTCATATATTGAAATCTACAAAGTCTATAAACTGAAGTAGGTTTAAATGGATAAATAGTGAATAGGTTGGCATTTTGTTTTGCCAAGGCGACGTGATCATTTGTTAACATCCGACCATGTTTCTTTTGAAATTATACCCACAACAATTGATGGTAGTATCATATGCAAAGGCACTTGAGTTTAAAACCAAAGACACATCATTGATATACAAAGAGTGAATTAGAGTCTTGTGTGGATTCTTGTTCTTCAGTCCTGACTGCTGAGTCCTGTCCTGATCCGTGTCGACGGTGTCACGTCCACCAGAGGTCGGTCAGAGCAGGATGTGATGAGAAACAAAGGAAGCAACGACCAACAACGCTATTCGATCCCTCGAAATCATTCTGAAGGTAAAGCTGACAGAGTTAGAGTTGAATGTGATGTGTTTGAGTGAAGATGGGATGCAGCTGATCCCTGTGTGTATGTTTGAAGGTGTGTGAGGAGCAGCAGAAGGAGAGCAGGTGGGGGTGGGGGCAGAAGACCTGAAGGAGGAGGCGGAGTACCTGAAACAGGAGCTGGAGACAGAGTGAGTGTGTTGTGCTGAAATGAGTGCACATTGTTTTAATGTGTGTGTTGATGTACACTCAGTGTGTGTGTGTGTGTGCAGGTCCACACTGAAGGAAGTGATGCTGCACAAACACCAAGTGTGTGTGTGTGTGTGTGTGTGTGTGTGTGTGGTGTGGAAAGATTAAAGAGATGAAGATGGAGAGCGGAGGAGACATGACGACAGCAGCAGCAGCAGCAGCAGCAGCAGCAGCTAGTGTGATGAGTGGAGGGACACAGAAATGCTGTGGTGCTTTCAGGTGTCACTGTTTATTATGGGATGTATGATACATTGTTTATAAAAAGCAGCTGTTGATATGTTTGCAACACGTGTCCCTGTGATTTGAAGAGACTGGCAGCTGGACTGGTTCCTGGGGAGCTGTGTGATGGAGTCCACGATTGTGCAGAAGGTGCAAAGGTGGAGGAGATGATGTGTGTGGTGGACACAATGCTGGAGAAGAGCTGTGCAGATGATGAGAAGGTGGAATTAATCAGAATGTAAGTTGGACTGGGTTGAGACTGCTAGAGCCTCCTTCTGTCTGCCGTGTTGTCTGCTGTGTCAGGAAGAGGTCCTCATGTGAAGTGTCATTGTGTGGTATTTGAATATGTAGTAAAATGACTGTTGATGTCTGTGATCAGACAGCAGAGCTTCACTTGTCAGCATCATTGTCAAGGTGAAGCAGCATGAGGAGTTTTCCCTGCCTTTCCAGACGTTGAAGGTCAGTTTTCCCCACTGGATCCTACATCTCCCACAATGCATGTCTACAGCATGTGATTGTTACCTTCATGAATGCTGATGTCCAAACCAGTATTTTTCAGTCACTGTGTGTGCGTGTTTTTAGGAGTAAGTTGTCTGGATGATGTCCTCCCATCTGTGAAGGTTCTGAAACGGTGTCCGTGGATGTGTAGTAGCTGTTGTTAAATTGTGTACCTATAGACTGTGTGTGTGTGTGTGTGTGTACCTCTTGTGGCGCAGAAACAAACAAGGTGAGAAGCTCACCTTGTGTCTGTTTATTTATTGCTTCCTCGCCTTACTGCTTGCTTACTTGTTTTATTAATTAATTGTTCTCTTAATGCCTATATAGTTTTGGAGGCATTTGGCTGTCACACTGATTTCATCAAGCTGCAAGGTGTCTCCAATCTGATCCTCAACGAGGTGACGCATCCAGGAAGGCGGAGGCGCGTCTCCATTGGCCTTGCACAGGTGTGCGCACTCTGTCCTGATGAGCGGCTGCAGTAGTCAGAGGAGCAGCGGCCTACAAATCATGATTCAGTTGGCTGAAGCGACAGGAGCAGGAGGTGCGCACTTGCTGTAGTGAGCAGCTCATCCTAAAATGGTCTTATGCCTTCCGTTTAGGTTTGTGTTGTCTTTTCCCGTTTCTTGTTTGAGCTAAGTGGCTCGTGCTTGCAACGGGGTCTGTCATGCGTTTCACTTGGTACGTCGGCCATCGTAGATTAATGCAGCTTGCAGTTTGTGGACACTTGTACTTGTAGTTGTTTAGGGCTGCATCAGTTTACTAAATGGCAGGCTTGCCGAGTGACGCACGTGGCAGAGTCCATTGCTCAGCACTAGGCACATGAAGAAATGGAGGAGTGATAAATCATCCATCTTTAACCTCATGTTTACTTTAATTTGTACTTTCTTTTGCTCCGTTTGTCTCCTTTCTATTTTTCTACCGCTGCACGTGTCCAACCATGAGCAAAAAACGGTGGCGACCGAGTGGTTCAAGCACCTCGACTTGGTAACAAAGACACAAGGCGCACACACACAAACCTCCGTCTTAAGTCAGAAAGACAAGAACAAGTAAGTGAGTTGCATTTAGCCGTGTTCAACAAAGACTCTGACTTTGCATTTGCTTCCTCGTAGAAGCTGCCCTCCACCACTGAGGCCAGAAGAAGATCACTGCTTGGTTCAAAGAAGACAAAGACACTGAAGACTGAAACGTTAGTTTTATTGTCATTAAATGTGGCTTTAGCCTCGATGATTTGTTGTTTGAGTTAAGTGGCTCGTGCTTGCAATGGGGTCTGTCATGCGTTTCACTTGGTACGTCGGTCATGGTAGATTAATGCAGCTTGCAGTTTGTGGACACTTGTACTTGTAGTTGTTTAGGGCTGCATCAGTTTACTAAATGGCAGGCTTGCCGAGTGACGCACGTGGCAGAGTCCATTGCTCAGCACTAGGCACATGAAGAAATGGAGTCATGGATGTTCCTCCTTTTAACCTCATATTTACTAATCTTTGTCTCCGTTCTGCTTTTGTACTCCTCCATGTGTCCAACCCTGAGCTAAGTGGCAGTTGTGGCAACCATGTGCTTCTACTAACTGGACGTGCTAAGGAAGAGAGAAGGCATACATACACAATTGTATTTTATTGTGCAACAGTTTCACTGTAATGATTGTGTGGTTTGTTCTTTTTGTACTTTTGCATGTGTCCAACCCTGAGCTAAGTGGCTAGAGCTAATGGCGGTGGCAACCATGTGCTTCTACTACCTGGACGTGCTAAGGAAGAGAGAAGGCATACACACACACACACAGACAGACACAATAGTATTTTATTTTGCAACAGTGTTTGATTGTAATGATTGTGTGGTTTGTTGTTTTTGTACTTTTGCATGTGTCCAACCCTGAGCTAAGTGGCTAGAGCTAATGGCGGTGGCAACCCATGTGCTTCTACTACCTGGACGTGCTAAGGAAGCGAGAAGGCATACACACACACACACACAGACAGACACAGTAGTATTTTATATTGCAACAGTGTTTGATTGTAATGATTGTGTGTTTTGTTGTTTTTGTACTTTTGCATGTGTCCAGCCCTGAGCTAAGTGGCTAGAGCTAATGGCGGTGGCAACCCATGTGCTTCTACTACCTGGACGTGCTAAGGAAGCGAGAAGGCATACACACACACACACACAGACAGACACAGTAGTATTTTATATTGCAACAGTGTTTGATTGTAATGATTGTGTGTTTTGTTGTTTTTGTACTTTTGCATGTGTCCAACCCTGAGCTAAGTGGCTAGAGCTAATGGCGGTGGCAACCCATGTGCTTCTACTACCTGGACGTGCTAAGGAAGCGAGAAGGCATACACACACACACACAGACAGACACAGTAGTATTTTATATTGCAACAGTGTTTGATTGTAATGATTGTGTGTTTTGTTGTTTTTGTACTTTTGCATGTGTCCAGCCCTGAGCTAAGTGGCTAGAGCTAATGGCGGTGGCAACCCATGTGCTTCTACTACCTGGACGTGCTAAGGAAGCGAGAAGGCATACACACACACACACACAGACAGACACAGTAGTATTTTATATTGCAACAGTGTTTGATTGTAATGATTGTGTGTTTTGTTGTTTTTGTACTTTTGCATGTGTCCAACCCTGAGCTAAGTGGCTAGAGCTAATGGCGGTGGCAACCCATGTGCTTCTACTACCTGGACGTGCTAAGGAAGAGAGAAGGCATACACACACACAGACACAGTAGTATTTTATATTGTAACAGTGTTTGATTGTAATGATTGTGTGTTTTGTTGTTTTTGTACTTTTGCATGTGTCCAACCCTGAGCTAAGTGGCTAGAGCTAATGGCGGTGGCAACCCATGTGCTTCTACTACCTGGACGTGCTAAGGAAGCGAGAAGGCATACACACACACACACACACACACACACAGAGACACAGTAGTATTTTATATTGCAACAGTGTTTGTAATGATTGTGTGGTTTGTTGTTTTTGTACTTTTGCATGTGTCCAACCCTGAGCTAAGTGGCTAGAGCTAATGGCGGTGGCAACCCATGTGCTTCTACTACCTGGACGTGCTAAGGAAGTGAGAAGGCATACACACACACACACACACACACACACACACACAGAGACACAGTAGTATTTTATATTGCAACAGTGTTTGATTGTAATGATTGTGTGGTTTGTTGTTTTTGTACTTTTGCATGTGTCCAACCCTGAGCTAAGTGGCTAGAGCTAATGGCGGTGGCAACCCATGTGCTTCTACTACCTGGATGTGCTAAGGAAGAGAGAAGGCATACACACACACACACACACAGAGACACAGTAGTATTTTATATTGCAGCAGTGTTTGATTGTAATGATTGTGTGGTTTGTTGTTTTTGTACTTTTGCATGTGTCCAACCCTGAGCTAAGTGGCTAGAGCTAATGGCGGTGGCAACCCATGTGCTTCTACTACCTGGATGTGCTAAGGAAGAGAGAAGGCATACACACACACACACAGACAGAGACACAGTAGTATTTTATATTGCAGCAGTGTTTGATTGTAATGATTGTGTGGTTTGTTGTTTTTGTACTTTTGCATGTGTCCAGCCCTGAGCTAAGTGGCTAGAGCTAATGGCGGTGGCAACCTATGTGCTTCTACTACCTGGACGTGCTAAGGAAGCGAGAAGGCATACACACACACACACACAGACAGACACAGTAGTATTTTATATTGCAACAGTGTTTGATTGTAATGATTGTGTGGTTTGTTGTTTTTGTACTTTTGCATGTGTCCAACCCTGAGCTAAGTGGCTAGAGCTAATGGCGGTGGCAACCCATGTGCTTCTACTACCTGGACGTGCTAAGGAAGAGAGAAGGCATACACACACACACACACACAGAGACACAGTAGTATTTTATATTGCAGCAGTGTTTGATTGTAATGATTGTGTGTTTTGTTCTTTATGTACTTTTGCATGTGTCCAACCCTGAGCTAAGTGGCTAGAGCTAATGGCAGTGGCAACCATGTGCTTCTACTGCCTGGACGTGCTAAGGAAGAGAGAAGGCATACACACACACACAGATACAATAGTATTTTATATTGCAATAGTGTTTGATTGTAATGATTGTGTGTTCTTTTTGTATTTTTGCATGTGTCCCACCCTGAGCTAAGTGGCTTAAGCTAATGGTGGTGGCAACCATGTGCTTCTGCTGCCTCCTCTTGGTAAGAAATACACAAATCTTTAGTTTCTTTCACAACACTTTGTCAGTACTTGATGTTGTTCAGTCTTGTGAACAAGAGTGATTGCAACTACTTTGACTTTAAAACAGTTTAATTTTCCATGTTCTTCCTTGTAGAAGCTGCCCTCCACCACTGAGGCCAGAAGACCTTGACTGCTTGGAGAAGCAAAAGACGTGAAAAGACTGCAATGTTAGTTTGATTGTTAATAAATGCATTTTCAGCCTTGATCCCTTGTGTGTTTGTGCTAAGTGGCTAGTGGTAGTGATGGAGTTTGTCATGTGCTTTACTTCAGCCACTAATGCAGCTTCTAAACAACTAAACAACAAGTACAAGTGTCCACAAACTGCAAGGTGCATTAGTTTACAAGATGGCTGACTTGCTAAGTGAAGCGCATGGCAGACTGCATTGCTAGCATTAGGCAGTAACGCACCTGGCTATGGATGTCATGTGTTTCATGTTAGGTTTCCATAATGTTGTATCTCACTGATGTTTGTCTGTTTTTCTACTTTTTCATGTGTTCATCCCTGAGCAACCTGGCTACAGTCAACAGTGGTGGCAACCATGTGCTTCAGCTGCCTGTCCTTTTGTAAGAAAGACACAAAGCATACACAGAAATCATTATTTTATTTCCCAAGTTTTTCAAACCTCCATGTTGTTTGGTGTCATTAACAAGAGTGAATGCAACTACTTTGAGTTTCCATGTTCTTGCTTGTAGAAGCTGCCGTCCACCACTGGGGCCAGAAGACCTTGACTGCTTGGGGAAGAGAAAGACGTGAAAGACAGAAATGTTAGTTTGATTGTTAATAAATGCATTTTCAGCCTTGATCCCTTGTGTGTTTGTGCTAAGTGGCTAGTGGTAGTGATGGAGTTTGTCATGTGCTTTACTTCAGCCACTAATGCAGCTTCTAAACAACTAAACAACAAGTACAAGTGTCCACAAACTGCAAGGTGCATTAGTTTACAAGATGGCTGACTTGCTAAGTGAAGCGCATGGCAGAGTGTATTGCTAGCATTAGGCAGTAATCCACCTGGCTATGGATGTCATGTGTTTCATGTTAGGTTTCCATAATGTTGTATCTCACTGATGTTTGTCTGTTTTTCTACTTTTTCATGTGTTCGTCCCTGAGCAACCTGGCTACAGTCAACAGTGGTGGCAACCGTGTGCTTCAGCTGCCTGTCCTTTTGTAAGAAAGACACAAAGCATACACAGAAATCATTATTTTATTTCCCAAGTTTTTCAAACCTCCACGTTGTTTGGTGTCATTAACAAGAGTGAATGCAACTACTCTGAGTTTCCATGTTCTTGCTTGTGGAAGCTGCCGTCCACCACTGGGGCCAGAAGACCTTGACTGCTTGGAGAAGAGAAAGACGTGAAAGACAGAAATGTTAGTTTGATTGTTAATAAATGCATTTTCAGCCTTGATCCCTTGTGTGTTTGTGCTAAGTGGCTAGTGGTAGTGATGGAGTTTGTCATGTGCTTTACTTCAGCCACTAATGCAGCTTCTAAACAACTAAACAACAAGTACAAGTGTCCACAAACTGCAAGGTGCATTAGTTTACAAGATGGCTGACTTGCTAAGTGAAGCACATGGCAGACTGCATTGCTAGCATTAGGCAGTAACGCACCTGGCTATGGATGTCATGTGTTTCATGTTAGGTTTCCATAATGTTGTATGTCACTGATGTTTGTCTGTGTTTCAACTTTTTCATGTGTTCGTCCCTGAGCAACCTGGCTACAGTCAACAGTGGTGGCAACCATGTGCTTCAGCTGCCTGTCCTTTTGTAAGAAAGACACAAAGCATACACAGAAATCATTATTTTATTTCCCAAGTTTTTCAAACCTCCACGTTGTTTGGTGTCATTAACAAGAGTGAATGCAACTACTTTGAGTTTCCATGTTCTTGCATGTAGAAGCTGCCGTCCACCACTGGGGCCAGAAGACCTTGACTGCTTGGAGAAGAGAAAGACGTGAAAAGACTGCAATGTTAGTTTGATTGTTAATAAATGCATTTTCAGCCTTGATCCCTTGTGTGTTTGTGCTAAGTGGCTAGTGGTAGTGATGGAGTTTGTCATGTGCTTTACTTCAGCCACTAATGCAGCTTCTAAACAACTAAACAACAAGTACAAGTGTCCACAAACTGCAAGGTGCATTAGTTTACAAGATGGCTGACTTGCTAAGTGAAGCGCATGGCAGAGTGTATTGGTAGCATTAGGCAGTAACATGCATGTGTTTCACTTTGTTACATTGTGTTGTACATCACTGAAATGTTTGTCTTTTTCTATTTTTGCATGTGTTCAACCTTGAGCTAACTGGCTACTGTGTGCTGCTACTACCTGTACTTGGTAAGAAAGACACAAGGCCTGCACAACTGTCTTTTACTAAGCATTTAGTGAAACTGCTGCCGTTGTTGTTGTTGTTGTTGTTGGAGTGAAAGACAAAGAGTAAAGTAGTTGCATGTAGTTTTAAAGACTCTGCCTTTCCTTGTGCTTCTTCCAGAAGCTGCTGTGCACCACTGAAGCCAGAAGACTTTGGAAGGACAACAGTGAAGAGTGAAGAATGTTATGTATTGATTTTGTGGAAATGTTTGTTTAGCCTTATGTGTGGTTAGAGGTAATTGGCTAGTGTTGGCAATAGAGTCTGTCATGGGCGTCTCCTCAGCCATGTTGTGGAGTAATGCAACTTGTAAACAAGTAAAGTATGAGTACAAGTGTCTACAAAGTGCAAGCTGCATTAGTGTATGAGATGGTTGACATGGCAAATGATGCAGAGAACATTATTGAAGTGATGGGATCAAGGCTAAAGTAATGAAGCTGTCTGGAGAAATGTACAAAATAAACCTGAAGTGAAAAGTGTAAGATCTGTGACTCTTCTGTTTCACTCTAATTTTTGTCTCCTCTCTACTTTTGCATGTGTTGAAGCCTGAGCCAAATGGCTCCAGCAAACAGTGGTGGCTACCATGTGATTACTTGGTAAGAAAGACACAAGGCATGCACAAATGTTGCTGCTCTTTCACAAGACACTTTGTCAAACTTCCATTAGTTTGAGTGTGAAAGACAAAGAATATACATGTCCATTTAGTTAGTTTGGCTTTACATGAGTGTCCTACTAGTTGCCATCCACCACTGAGGCAAAGAAGAAGTTGAGTGTTTGGTTAAAAGCAAAGTGTTTGTTGTAGTTATGTTGAACAGTTTGTGTGAAGAGTAAAAGACACAGAGCTGAGTCATGAGCTGCCGGTCCTCTTCCCCGCCAGGTGGAGCTGTTGAAGCCATGGCCTCCAACCACTCCCGGTTCAAGTGGTGGAGCAAACGGACGAGGTAGAGATGGCCGGAGTGGAGTGTGCGAGGAGGTGGCTTAAAAGTAAGAAAAAGAAGGTGCTGCACTTTTCACCAATGAAGCTTATTTAGCACTTGGAAAGTTGATGAAGAAGGTGCAGAGTAAGGAACGTGTAGAGGGACGGTGTGGCGGCAGTAAGTGTAAGTGTAGCTGCCTGTGTGTTGTGTGTTGAGCTCAGTGTGGGTGAGTGTAAACAGCTGGGTGTGTTGGTGATGATGACGTTGTGTGTTGTATGCTCGCCTCAGTGTTTTGATGTATGAAAGGTTAAAAGGTGACAGGGCAACGTGCATGAGGGTGCAGCCTGTGATGGGGAGGTTGTAGAGGAGCGGGAGGAGGCGTGGCTGGTGAGGAAGAGCTTTAGTGTTAGTGTTGTACATTGAGTGGTTGACTGTGTTGTTTATGAACATTTCGTGGTGTTGTTGGGAAGAATGATGAGTTGCAGTACGTTGATATTTGTCATGTAGTTGGTAGCAGAAAAAGTGTGTTATCTGCAGTGTATTTGCCAGGAGCAGTTTGGTTCCCACCTGCGGTTGTTTCGGGGGGGACAGGTGTTGATGTGACGGAACAGGACAAAGTGGTGTTGACTGGCCAGCGTGGATGTATTAACAAGTAAGAACTTTAATATATAATGTTGTAGTCCAGAGGGCCTAACTGGAGACCGAGTCAAGAGCAAAAGCAAAATGAGAATGCGAGGCCATTTTTTCAAGACCATGACTATTATTATTCAGGGTGAGCAGTCATAATGGTGAGGTGGGTTGATATTTCCATGAATGTTGAGCTCCAAAGAAAAGATAATTAGATATAAAAGTCCACCTCCCCACCCACAGGGAGGCAGAAGCTGCTGCAGTGTGACATTACATGAAGCAAAATGAGCAGGTGACAGAGAGACATTAGTGGTTTTTAAAAAAGATGTCAAAATGTGTGTGTGTGTGTGTGTTTTGATGTGGTTAGGCTGGTGAGATCAGGGTGATGCTGAAGATGACGCTCACAGACTGAGAGGGGATGGGCTGTGATCCAGGAGCTCAAGGACTCTGAGAAGCAACTCAAGTGAGCTACATCCCTAAGAAAAACTTTGCCTTTGAACACATTGTGGGGGGGTCAGAGTGAAATGAGCAATAGTTTAGTGTCATTTATCAATGTGGAAACATGACATTTGTATGTTGGTGACATTTATATATTATGTTTTGGCTTTTGAACTTGTAAATATGAAAGTAGGGGAAAAATGAAAAGTGTTGGGGGAAAAAAAGGCCTGTTATCAGCTGGAGCCGTTTACTGATGAAAGTAGAGAAAATGCGATTTGTTTGTGAAAGCTGATTGAAGCATATGAAAGGATGGTTGTTGGGGTTGTTAGATGTGTTTTACCTGCAGCACATTCAGATGATTGTGCTGCTGGTTTAGAGATAAATGATGAAGTTTATCCTGCTGGCCACTGGAGCTTTACATCAATGTAAAGTGGAGTGGTACTGGTGTTTTGTGGTTGTCATTTTTTGCTGGCCCAATCCATAGCATGTGAAATGGGCTGAACTATGGTGTTACACGGTGGAATGGCAAGGCAAGGCAAGGCAAGGCAAGGCAAGGCAAGGCAAGGCAAGGCAAGGCAATTTTATTTATATAGCCCGTTTTTACAAACAGTTTGTTTCAAAGGGCTTTACACAGCATTATGACAACATCCTCTGCCCTTAGACCCTCACATGGACTGAGGAAAAACTCCCAAGAAAACCCTTTAACAGGGAAAAAGAAAATGGAGAAACCTCAGGGTGAGCAACAGAGGAGGGATCCCTCACCCAGGACGGGCAGACGTGCAATAGATGTTGTATACAGACAAAGAAAACAATTTACAACATGAAATACGGAAATCATGGAGATGGAATCAGTCAGTTAACGAGAAACGAAAATGATGAAGGCAGCTCCTGGTGGGCAGGGAGGGAAGGCCAGCTTAATGGGACCAGTGGACGGCAGACTGGGTCATGAGCAGGGAGTGCAGGCCGGTTTAACAGCAGGAGAAAGGAGGTGATGGAGGCGGCGGTTGGTTGGTTGGTGCAGGGGGATGGAGCTCTGAAGAGATCTGTGGAAATACAGAGAGAGTGCAAGACACCAAGACACCAAGGCCAGACTACAAAGTGCAACAGTTAATGACAGTTCAAAATGTGAGGGGAGAGGAGAGGAGAGGAAGGAGAAGGCTCCATGTAACCTGATGTGTCCCCCAGCAGTTTAAGCCTATAGCAGCGTAGCTATGGAATGGATCAGGGCTACCTGAGGCAGCCCTAACTAAAAGCTCTCTCATAGAGGAAGGTCTTAAGCCTAGCCTTAAATGTAGAAAGAGTGTCTGCCTCTCTGACCCATGGAGAGAGCTGGTTCCATAATAGAGGAGCCTGGTAACTGAAGGCTCTACCTCCCAGTCTGTTTTTAGAAATACTGGGGGTCACTAACAGACCTGCATTCTGGGAGCGAAGTGCTCTGGTAGGACAGTATGGAATGACGAGGTCTTTGAAATAAGTTGGAGCTTTGTTATTAAGAGCCTTGTAGGTAAGTAGAAGGATCTTGAAGTCTATTCTATATCCTACAGGAAGCCAATGGAGAGAAGCTAGAATGGGAGAGATGTGCTGTCTGTTATTAACTCTTGTCAAAACCCTCGCTGCAGCATTCTGGACCAGCTGGAGACTCTTCAGAGAGGTTTTTGGGCATCCTGACAAGAGAGAGTTACAGTAGTCCAGCCTAGAGGTAATAAATGCGTGGACCAGTTTCTCAGCATCACTCAGAGAGGATATTTGTGATTTTAGACATATTGCGCAGGTAAAAGAAGGCAGTCGTAGTCACATGCTTTATGTGAGAGCTGAAGGAAAGATCCTGGTCAAAAATGACTCCAAGGTTCCTCGCTGTTGAACTGGAGTTAAGGGTGATGCCATCCAGAGTAGCAATCTGAGTGGAGAATGTGTCCCTGAGATGCTTGGGTCCAATCACAATAAGCTCTGTTTTGTCAGAGTTCAGTAGAAGGAAGTTAGAAGACATCCAGGATTTGATGCCTTTCAAGCAATCTTGCAGATTGATGAGGCAGGTTGGGAATAGTAGTTGTTGTGCACAGGGTTTGAAAGTCCACAGTGAAATGCAGCTGGAGGGCTTTGAAATATGTGAGAGCGAGTGTGGTGAAGAAGCGATGAGATGCAACATGCGGTTCATCCGAGCAGCTGCGTTTGTGTCGTGTGATATGAATAGGAATAAGTGTATTAATCCCCAAAGGGAAATGAATGTGTCTGTGAGCTCATCAGCCATTTGCAGAAGAATGAAGAAGCCTTATGTGTGAAGGTACAAAGGATCTTGTATTTGTCTGTCCTGCAGTGAAGAGAGAGGAGCCGTCCACCACGGCTCTTGTCTTGGTCCATCAAAGTGTTCTGAAGAGGATGATGAGAGTTGTTCAGAATGGCCTCCACCAGCACGTATCTCTGCACCACATCCTTGGTGAGTCCATGAGGGAGACATGACTGAAGTCAGGTGCCTGAGGATGTTTAGTCTGTATCCTAGCAAGGACTTCATGGAGAAGTTTACATGGAAGTTGAGCAGTAGCTGTTGGTGGGATGTACAAGTACAAGTATTGATTTGTATGTATTGTTTTCTTGATCTATATGTCCAGCTCGTCATGAGTGTTGTTGGGCAGAGAGTTGATATTTTGCATGATGACTGAGAGCAGAAAGGACCCACAGCACATGTCCACTTCCAAGCCTTTAACCTGTGCACCACCAGCACAGCAACCACGAGAGCACCTCCTCATCCAGCTGGAACTTGTGTGTATGTGTCTATGTCAGTGTGTATGTATGTATGTCTGTCTGTATGTGTGTCTATGTGTGTATGTATGTATTGTCGTGGAAGTTTTTTCCGTTTGCTGTTGGTGAATAATGAAATAGAGACTTCTGCCGGCCGACAAGTTTTTATTTCCTTGCAAGGAAAGGTCAGTCCTCATCTGAGCGGTAATGGTAAAGGGAAAGACCCCGGACATGGGGTGAGCTAAACATTTATAGATGAGGAATGCCCCTAGGATGAATTTCACACCCCTTTGTCTGGTTGGCGGTATCGGAGCCGCCACCCTGGGGTGTGTTTCACACCTGGAGTTATCTATGGATAAGAGGTTAAGGGGTCTAGACAATATAAATTGCAAATGGTAAAAAGACAAAGGGATCTTGGAGAGAGAAGAGATGGGGCATTGGTGAAATGAAATTTGCAGTTACAAGAGAGAAGAGAAGGTGGGGCATGAAATTAGCAATTACAGTATGTGTGTGCATGTCTGTATGTATGTGTATTTGTGTGTCTATGTATGTATGTGTGTATGTGTGTCTGTATATGTCAGTGTGTCTATGTCTGTATATACACAACTCACAAAAAGTGAGGGATATTGGGCTTTTGGGTGAATTTTCAGAATGCACCTAAAACACACTATATACACAATTTACACACAGTATTACACACTATTTACAGGTGAATGTGAGTTGAAATGACACTAAATGCCTTATAGTGTCATGATATAATATGACTGCAGTATGAAGTTGTTCCAATTTCCATATATTGTTCCCAGAAGTGAAATATCCCAAAGTTTTTGTGAGTAGTGTATGTATGTATGTCTGTATGTGTGTCTATGTCTGTGTGTATGTATGTATGTGTGTGTATGTCTGTATGTATGTGTGTATTTCTGTATGTGTGTGTATGTTTGTCTGTGCGTAATTGTGTGTCTATGTCTGTGTATGTATGTATGTGTGTATGTGTGTGTATGTCTGTATGTATGTGTGTATTTCTGTATGTGTGTGTATGTCTGTGCGTAATTGTGTGTCTATGTCTGTATGTATGTGTGTGTGTCTGTACGAGTGTATTTGTGTGTCTCTGTCTGTATGCCTGTATGTATGTGTGTGTGTGTATGTATGTCTGTATGTGTGTGTGTGTGTATGTATCTATGTCTGTATATGTGTATCTTTGTATGTGTGTATGCATGTGTGCATGTCTGTATGTGTGTGTATGTGTAACAAGTGGTGAAGAACAAACAACAGAAGCAGTGAGTTGGCCAAATGAAATGAGCTAAGATAGGCTCTGTATAAGATGTGATGAAGTGAGAGTGAAATGGGAGGACACAAATTTGGAGTGGTGTGACAGAAGATCAGATTTGCTGAAATGGTGTTGAGAGGGAAAGAAGAGATGGTAAGATGGGCAAAAGATTGTCCCATGAATCTGATAATTATTTCAGTTGTCTGTGTCTTTCTCTATCTGTTGTTATGTCTTTGTGAAATAATAGTTCATACATATAACAAGAACAAGAAGTGAATGATGAAGGACCCTTTTTCTCCCCTCAAATGTGTAGCAAGAATCCCCCTGTGAGGTAGAGTATGAGTGTAGTATTAATGTAGCTGTAATATGAAGTGTTGAATGTATTTGTATTCCAAAAAGAAGATGTTGTTTTGGTGTTGGTGATGATGCTGTATATGTATTTCTATGTATTAGCTATATTTCAAGTGAATTTGGTGTGTTACCTGCAGGTGGTTTATGTTTGTTTTTGATGAGAAGGGGTGGGGGAGTGATGAACATGCAGTAATTGTTGGTTCATGTGGATGTATGTGTGTGTTTATCTTTTCAGAGAGTACAACTGGAGCAGACATGGTGAGTGAATGTGTTGGTGTTTGGGGGTGGTTTCCTGGATGAGGCGGTGGTGTGGACACGTCATTGGATGAATGGTGAGGAGCAGCATGGGTTGTGTGAGTTAGTTAGTTGTGTTTGGTGAAATGGAGAAGTGGAAGAAAGTGATGTGTTGTTGTGGGGCTGTTTTGTCATGCTGTGTGTCCAGGGTCACTGTGATGTGTGCAGGGACCATGATGACCGTAAGCTGGTGAGGAGGAGGAGGAGGAGGAGGTTCTGATGTGGAAGGGTCAAGCCATGTTAATGTGTGTAATGTTGATGCAATGAGAGGTTGGCAGGGCTTGTGGGGCTGTGTGCGTCTTTAAATGAAAATGCAATGAAGTGATGAAATGTAAGTGTAAACATGTGTGTAGTAGGTGTGATGTATGTGTTGATCAGAGTAGTTTAGAGATAGTGTTTCCAAGTGTGGAGTGATGGTGCTGTAAATCAGAGTTATGTTATGTAGGATTTTGGGAAATGTCTTGTGTCATGTAGCTGCTGTGTTGACCATAGGGGTGGGGGGGGGGGGGTGGGGTGGGGTATTGGGTTGTGGCAGTTGTCTTGGGTTTTTTTTTTTGTTGTGTCAAACTGCAGGAATGAGTAGGGATGGAGGTGCAGCAGCAGCTGGAGTGGCCAGTGGTGCAGTGGTAGAGCTGGTGTCTGTGGAGCAGCAGGTGAGTGGTTCAAAGCTGGCCTGGTACCACTGTGTTGTTGTTGTTGTTGTGTGTAGTTTTGCTCTACCAATAATGAAGTGTTGTGGTGGCATGTTTTTATTTTTTTTATGGCCTTTGTTCAAGTAGAAGCAGAAGTAGTAGTTCCGACGCCAAGAAGCCTAGAAGCACCCACAGCCTAGTGGGTGAGCTCCTGACTGTGGAGCCAACGGTGCTGGGTTCAAAGCCACGCGCAGGCGTGAGGCTTTGACTTTGACTTTCTTTGTAGGTGCAGGGGAGGCAAAGTGAAGGTTAAATAGGAGCGAAAAACAGAAAGCCAGCAAGCCCAGGGTTGTGGCACAGTGGCAGAGAAGCGGGTATTCCAAGCCCAGTGATCGGCAGAGCTCACCGGTCACAGTTCAAAACCACACGTCACGGGCTGACTTTCTCGGGGGGATGGGTAGAGTAGGTAGGTAGGTAGGTAGGTAGGTAGGTAGGTAGGTAGGTAGATAGATAGGTAGGTAGGTAGGTAGGTAGGTAGGTAGGTAGATAGGTAGGTAGGTAGGTAGGTAGGTAGGTAGGTAGGTAGAGTAGGTAGGTAGGTAGAGTAGGTAGGTAGGTAGAGTAGGTAGGTAGGTAGGTAGATAGAGTCAGGCAGGGAGTGTAGGGAAGTGACTGACGTACGGGTTCCCTGTGGGGTCTGGCCACCCCCACAGTGTGTTCACGGAAACCAGTCACAGCGGCGCACCTGCAAGGGTGGTGTGCGGACATCACCAGGGGTGCAAGAAGTAGAGTAGGTAGGTAGGTAGGTAGGTAGGTAGGTAGGAGGGTGGATAGGAACCCGAGAAAGTTTTTAAGTTTTTTTTGGAGTGTTGGACTTAGGTTTTTTTGGGACTGTTGCACTTTGAGTTTTTTGGGGGCATTTTTTTTTTTGCCGTTCGACTTATATATATATATATATATATATATATATATATATATATATATATATATATATATATATATATATATATATATATATATATATATATATATATATATATATATATAAATAATATAATATAATCTTATCTTCTGTCATCATCATTATCATCAGGTCATTATATTATCTGTATATTATATTATATGTTATAGTGTATTATATATAAGTGTTTAAGTTTTTTAAGTATTTTTTTTTTTTTTTTTAAGTAAATTAAAAAAAAAAAAAAAAAAAAAGAGTCGAACATCGCCCCCCCCCCCGCCCCCCACCTCAACCCCCCCCCCCCCCCACCCCCCAACCCCCAACCCCCCACCCCCACATGCTACCAGCCCTCCACCAAGCCCAGCCCTTACTCTGAGTTGTATGCAACAATATAGTAAACACAACACACTAGGACAAACAAACAACCATGTCCAATCACACTCATCTTTATTGGTACATCAACAACATCTCAACCCATAACAATAACAACAACAACAACAACAATCACAGCAAGTCAGTCACTGAGTCAACAAACCCACTGTGCTGCTTGTCTGCCACCTTGTCATCTCTCCTCACACCTCCAACAAAACTCAGCCAACAAGTCACACAGAAGCAAACCGCTCCCCCTCACTGCTCGGCTCACTCTGCTCCTGTGGACACAACACAGACACAACACACCACCGTCACCAACTACCACATGACTTGAATCTTACAAAGTCAAGTCTCATGCCAAGTCAAAGTCTATCTTTGTTATGCTGGACTGCACTTGCAGTGGCACCCCCGCCACATGTGCATGTCGAGTGCTCAGGGCGTTGCTCCACCTCCTTGCTCTTCTTCTTGTTGTCAGAGTGGACTGCACTTGGATGTCCACACGGACGTGGAGCAACGCCCTCACCGCTCCACGTCTGGGACGTCTGGGGCGGGCCCCCCACTCCACGTCCGTGTCCACATCCACATCCAACTCCAGTCCACTCTGACATCCTGCACATGGAGCATAACAAACACACACTTGACTTTCTAACATCCTTCACATGACAACTACATTCACCATTCAACACAACATCTCTCAACAACTATACTCACCTTATCCCACACCAGGAGGACGAGGAGGAGGTGGAGCCGACACCCACAACTTCTTTGGTCACCTCCATCCATCTTCAAAAACCACTGAGCAGCACATTCACCAGCCACCCTCAGAAACCCCATCCCCAGGCCAGCTTGGACATACACATCTTCACCTAGTCCTTCATCCGCCCCCAGGCCGGAACCGTCTCCATCCAGCAGCAGCAGCAGCAGCAGCGACCTCTGCAGACACAGTAAACACAGCCACACTCAGAGAAGACACACACTGCAGCAGCAAAACAAGCAACAAACTCTCACAAACATCTACTGACCTCAGACCTGCCACAACACTCCTGTCTCTACCCCCACACACCATCAACAACACTAAAACGACTGCCATGCACTTGACACATAACCCATACATATGTGTATACACCAGCCCTCACCTCAGCAAGGAGCCACCACTTCCTGCTCAATTCTTCTCAACAGCATCAACTGACAGAACAGACAGAGGGAGCGGTCTGTTCCCCTAAGGAAAGGACAAAGAGCCGACAGTAAATCCACAGCTCAACAACAACAACAACAACAACAACTCCAACTCCATCAATTCCAAACAAGTCCAGGAAAACACCTGACACAAACAATAAGAGCAGGACAACTCACCAAAAGGAAACACTCACCGTTCTCTTCAGCATCACTCCAAACTCTGTCATTCCACATGTCATCACATGACGCTTTTCACACAGGCCTGGAAAACGTCCCGCTGCACCACATGTCCCACATGACTCCCTGAAACAACATTCAACCAACAACTCATCACATCCTGTGTCACAGCAGCAGCAGCACCACATCATTTTCTTCTTCTTCTTCTTTCACTAAAAGCTGTAGACTACATTGACCAATCAACCCTCCTCCTCCTCCTTCAGCCAACTGGACTGCTGGCCTCAGTCATCCCACAGATTTACAGCACTTACAGCATACCTCCTCATCTACATTTACCTCTCTACTCCCTCCCACCACTTCCTCCTGGAAGCTCACTTGTCACACAGCTGAAATTCTCCTCTGACCTAACATGAACCTTCTACTTTTGTTACAAACTTTACAAACTTAGACTTAAAACACACAACATGCTACAACATGCATGCAATTAATAACTCCACATTACTTCTCTGATGCTTTTCAAGATGGCTGCTCATCTCAAACCACCATCCATCCATAAATACATTTCAATCCCAATGCTCAAACACTGCAGCTCCCAAATCATCACTCTCCACACACTGTGCTTTAACAACTAACTCTCAACTCGCTGCTCACCACTCCAACATGTGCCACTAACAACATTTCCACATATTAACCTCACCATCACACGTCATTAACATTTGTCCCACAAAACAATCACTGCCGAGTCAACACATCAACTCACCCCCCCTTCAGCCTCTCTGCTCCCATGGCTCCATCTCACCAACCAACAGTGCAAGTGCAGCAGCAGCTTCCTCCTCCTCCTCCTCCTCATCCCCACACTGAAACACACAACAACAGTCAATCCATCAGTGGAGGAGCAGCTCCACACACAATGTGACTTGCTAACAATGTGTCTTTCCTCTGCAGGTCAACATACAAAGTGCAGGTGAACTCAGCAGCATGCATCAGCATGACAACAAGGACAAGGGTGTCCATGACAACAAAGCCCCTGCCTCTAAAACCACCCCCATGTGGACAACATGACAGCCAGTGCCACAGCCCACACCAGCACAACAACCCACATTCTGCCACACCTGCAGGTAACGACACAACACTTACACCTGTGCTCGTGATCCGCCTGCACCATGGCAACATCACTGCTGCTCAGCATCACAGAGGCCAAAAAGCACCAAATCAAACTACACACAACACAATCATCAAGACAATGACTAGACCTTCTCCACTGAAAACTGTCTTCACACAACTTCAATCATGTTGCAATTACTTCTTTGACACTCTAAACTCATACCATAACATATGCTTTTATTTTGAAAAGCAACATCTCCACTGTTGTCTTATACAAAGAATCTTCTGCTTGCTAACTAACACATCTTAGCCTTCCTCCTCACTCTCTTCACGTCACCCGTCTTTTCCTCCTTCTAACTCTTCAGTAAATATGACCGCCTCAGTGACACACAGCACTGATCCTCTTTTCCACTCAAGCTCCTCCAACACAGATTTAAAGACTGAAAGACTGTGAACTTTGCCAAAGTTGGAAGCTAACCTCAACTACCATTAGCAGCCGACACGGCCAAGCCCTATGAACGGATGAAACGCAAACAAAAGACTGTAATGCACATCCACAACCAAACTGTCCACTGGTACTGAAGAGGAGGCGACACAGATGGACCCAGCTGTGACAAACTCTGTCAAATGCTGTCACTTTTGGTGATCAAGGAAGAAACTTTAACGACTTGGACAAAAGCATCGAGCATGAAACACCTACATGCAAACTGAATGCAGACATCACCACCACTCAGGACCACCGGGACCACATTAATCACACTGAAGGCCAGGGCCACTGGGCTCGTTCAGACGGCACAAGATGAGCAGTGCCAGCTCTGGCACGACTCTCAGGTTAGCTTCCCGTTCGCCACTTGAGGGGAAATTCACTTCATGTGCAGTGCCACTGTTTGTCCGCTGATTGTCTGCTTGTGACGCTTGTTAATGTGAAAACACCTTCGATATTTTAGCCAAGACCTTAACTTTACCTGACACCCATTTTCTTTTACACCTACACCTCATCAGACCAGGTGCACATCAAAACCCACTGTAGCCACACTTCTCACATCTGCACTACATCATCCTACAGAGGCTAAACATTCATTACAGCACCGTTTCTGATTTGTCAAAATGCAATACAGCAACATCTCACCCTTCCTTCGCCATATAGGCCACTTTGGACCAGGTCCACATCAATACCACTGTATCTACACTTCTCTAATCTGGACTGCATTGATCTACAGACCCTCAAGATTGAATGGACATTTATTACATCTCCGCTAATACAGTAAAGGCTTCACAAACCACAGACTGCATTTTTATCAATCTTCACGGTCAGTACATTAGCCCAGTCCACATTTCATGTCCACTTCTGCCACTTCAGCTTCAACCAAAAACACCACACTCTCCATCACAGCAAGGAGCCATGGGAGACAACGGAGGAGAAAACCTGAAGAACCAAAACAAACACAGGAAAAATCAGTAACAGTAGTCACGCTGCTGACTGAAGCCTACACACTGTCCAACTTCACCCTTCACTAACACACTAACACACACACTTCTACAATGATGTCACCACTGCCAAACTCATTTCCTCACTCTATGCTATCTTCATCAACATCTTGATACCAAATCAGAATTATAAACAACTACTTTCTCATTTCCCTTTCCTTCCTCTTTCATGAAAGCCATAAATCACCCACAATGCTACTTGAGGCCTCGTTGCTTTAGGTCACAACTGAATAATTAAGGCCGCGCAGCTTATTGCCTTCATGACGGACCGTGGTTCATGTGACTGACGACACTACTCCCTCAATATCTTAGCTTCACTGTAACTCTTTGAGCATTTCTGCAGCTCCACCAGCACCATCAGGCCCAAAGCCTACCCCCGCACACCACACACTCATCCTTGACTTTATTTCTCCACATGTCAACTCAATGTCACTCAATCATTTTTCAAGCTTCACTATCAGCATGGAAAGCAAGTCAATAAGACAGCACTGAGCGATAGCAAAGTGCACCACAGCTGCTGCCGCTGCTTAACAGTACCGTTTTCTTTTGCTCCCATAACCTTTGCTCCACTTTTGCTTTACAGCCCCCTCAAGTGCTTTTTATTACTGACCCCGCATCATCCATCACAATATCTCCGTCAGCCTCTCAACGACCACCTCGCTCCTGAGTAACGCCACACACAGACTGCAGGTTCTGATCTAAAATAAAGTCTGCAGGACAGTTGTTTCCTAAACCACACAAATACAATCTGATAAGTGGGAAAGACTAACAGTCTGTTTTTTCCCCTCTCTAAACAGCACACGCAACCTCAGAACCGGATGTCACTGTCTCTTGCAAATCCCTGCTTTGTGTCACTTCACAGGGAGGAACCACATGTGTCAGTGGGAAGTCATGCAGGTAGGTAATCCCACATCCACAAAACACATTGACTGCACGTGCTATACTAACCTGACCCACACCTTCTCACACCTTCCTCCAAAGTAGTTAGAAACTCCCAGCCATCACCGTCATCTCACCCTACTCATTAACCATTTACTGACTGGCCACGCCTCCTTCTACAAACTAAGCCCATCCTACACACAAATACTTGGCTCGCTCCGTTATCAACAACAGCCCCACACATCTCTCCCTGAAACTGCTGAACAATGATATTCTTTAATGATTACTTTCATGATAAACTGTGCAGTGTACCTTGGGGTGAGAACCCTTATATACATTATAAAGGCTCCAAAGGAAAGAGATTAAAAATCTATCACATGCACCCCAAGGGACTCATATACTGTGGCCGGGCAGGGGGAGTTGGAAAGAAAAGCAAAGCTCAGCGTTTTCTCAAGTCGTTGCGCATAAATAGTGTACCACGCAGCCAATATATATTTTCCCCAGCTGAGATGGAAGGGAGGTGATGGCACACCTATAGACATTTCATCAACCCTTTCCTCACAGAGTTGGTGCAAAACAACTGCAGGGCCATTTCATTGAACAACAAAGATCAATCACGTTCAAAGATTGAGCATTGACACCCTGCTGGTGTACATGTGGACATCTACACCAGCAGGGTCATCAGCCTTCACACTGCTTCGCTCAGGGAGCCGCTTCAGGAGCTTAAAATCAACAACCACAGTCACATGCCTCTGTTCTTGCACTTGGAACAGCAGACCTACATTTCCCATAACGCAACCTAACGGTGTCTTTAACGCACGTCATGTTCAGTCATATATATATATATAGTTCAGGTGTGATTGCAAACACTTAAAAGTTGTTTCTCATCGGCAACAAATCTACAAAGCCAATACGTTAAATCCTATTTCTGTCATGAAAACACTGAGTGGGGTTTACACAGACACCACATCCTGATGGTTCACGGTCACCCGTGACCAGTCAGACAACACACGGGAGTCAGCTGGGAGCGCTTAGCCGCTAAGCTAACTGCTGTCAGCTGGGACCCTGGGCACACGGAGCTTTCTACACCTTCACGTCTACATCAGCACGTCTCTGCAGCTTCAACTACTTCTTCACAAACTTTGCTCTTTACACTAGTGAAGGATTCTACTTACTTACAGTAACTTTGAGAAAAGTCCACGTTGACCCAGGTGTTCTTCATGTTGACAGCTGACCTCACACGCAGGTACACCCGGAAGCGAAGCGGACGCACCCGGACCCGGAGGCTGCAACCCAAACTGCGCCCCCTGGCGGCGACGCAGGAGCGGGACCTCGCCAAACGCGGTGTGGATCGGCACCATTGTCTTGTATCGACAGAAACAAACTGTACAGACACGTGCTTCATGAATGACATTGGACTCCCTACGTGTCTGAAGCCGGCGCTTCAACCTGATGACATGCAGTATAGCATTTACTACGGTGGCCCCGAGGGCTGCTGATACATGTACAGCACATGCAGATTCAGATGCACAGGTACAATGTATATCCTTTATTTGACGGTTTCACATGATAACCTATTGAAAAAGGAAGAGAAACATACAGAGATATACAGTATAAATCTAAGCCTACATACATTTTGTGGCAGCACAGAACATTTCACATTCCATTATGGGACCAAGGCCATACAACACCTGAAGTCTGTAACATGTTTTTTTTTTTGGTTTTGTTTTTTTTCCACTTTTTTTCTTTATAATGTAGGCTCACATGGCGTCACGTCATCTCTAAAAGGAGCAGTTGGCAGCTCTTGTAAGTGACTTTGCAAAATATCTTTTTTAAAAAAGGAAAAACAAAACAAACAAAAAAAAAATCTCCCAAAGTTATGAATTGTAGTTGCATGCATGATAAACGACTATCTAGAGCTTTGTAACACTTGCCTTTCTCTTTCATTTTTCCTCTGCACTATGAAGTTTGGTAAAAAAAAAAAAAAAAACAACAAACAAATAAACAAAAATGAACCAAACGCCATCCTTTCAATCCAAGCGAACCAGTCAGCCAGGAAGATTGTGCACCTCGCACCGTCAAACAGTCACCTCTCCGCTTCAGGCTTTCACACAGCTCTCCTTATAGATCTTATTTACACAACACTGAAGCTTCATCAGTCTTTTTTCACACAATCGCATGGGTGCAATCATCACCTCTAAACTACACGAAGCAGCTCGAGAACATCTTTGGACAAACTGGTTCAGAGATTTTAACGTAACACAAAGTGGACGTGTTCTGGCTGAACAAGCCTTGACCAAGATCTTTTGACTTCCATGTATATACAGACAGAGTTGGATCCATAACAGGAGCCTTCATCTGCGTTGGACCCAGGTCCTTCTTGCACTTCACCCCATCTACACAGTAGAAAACAGGACAAGAAACCAGCAAAGCACAGACTCAGAGGTGGGGGAGAGGGGTCACTTGATGTGGAATCAACCACAGCCCTATATTCATCAGGTTGAGGTCAATCCTGCTTCCACAGACTCAACTGCATTTGTGCAGCAACAAGCCCACGACAACACATTCACTTCTTACTCACACATCAGACTGTACTTTTTGGAAACTTAACCATTTCTCTTTTCTGAGTTCGACTGATCCCAACTCTGACTGCCAGCAACTCATCTCCCGGTCACAACACACCTCATCGTTTCTCAGGTGCAAATATCTTTTGTCTCGCACGTGCATACGTAGAGGATGTTGCGTCGCGCGTGCCTGACAGGGATGCTCGGGATGTACGTCGCGCGTCCGTGAGTTGTAACCCGGCTGATTGCTCTGCGACCTCAGGTGGAGTGGCACAGGTTACCCAGGCTCAAAGAGGAGAGTGGCTACATTTAACCCACAGAACTATTACATGTTGACATTTGTCCAAAGTCAAGCAAGCAGCACAGAAAATAAATGGTCTACTGATGCCCCCCCCCCTCCCGTCACTCTCGCACACACATGCACATGCACACGCTCGTGTAACGCCATCGCTTCCCTCTCTTTTCCTCGCCATGTAAAGAACGGGCGTGTTACATTCTGATGGAGAAATGATGACCATGGCTCGTTATCCTCTCCCTGAAGAATGGATCTGATACATTCAATGCTAGTATGTGCTTATTATTATCATTATTAGTCAGCGGGCTCGGTTCTTGTGGTCCGTCGATGACGCGTTGCTGCTGAACCGCAGAGCAAACAGTGGCTCTAAAATGCAGATTTCAACATACACGAGTGTCTAGAGTGGATCCTCCACATGGCCACGTGGCTGAGAGGACATGGAAATACGCAGGAACTAAACTGATGTTTGAAACTGGCCCGTTGGTTACATCTTTTTTGTTTGTTTTTGTCCTTGCACTAAATAGTCTGACAGTTAATAGTCAGTATGACAATCACAAAATGCTCAATATTTTCTATTTGGGTTGTACACACAGTATATATATATATATATACAATTATGTATATACACACCTTTGTACTTATGTACAAAAAAACCAAACCAAAACAAAACAATGGGTTTCATTCCTCCGCTCTGAGTTAGTGTTGAGCAAAAGAAAACAAGACAGGTGAGGAAATCAAACAAACACCTGAAGACACAGACTACAAAAATATCAGAACACCTTGTCGCCCAAAAGGCCCTTGGCAGTTGTTTGAAATTCAACTAAGACAGTTTTTAGAGGAAGTTTGAGAAATTTTTGAGTGCAATTCTGTCATGCCATCACTTGAAGCGCTGTTTCGCAGGAAGCTAGAAGTGAAGAAGGTGGCAGTTTCATTGATCTATACTTGTGCTTTTGTCTCTTCATATCAAAGGACCAAAGAGGAGTTTTCTCACCGACACTTTTCTTTGTGTAGAAAAGATGCCAAATAGCAAAAAATAAATCAATAAATACAAATCAGAACCTGAGTCACAGTCACAAAGTCCCCGACTTAAAGTTATTGTGTTTGGGTAAAGGTTCACCAGATCTGCATGAAGCTGTTAACAGCAAGTCACGTGCGCTCTGTCATCACCACATACAAATACACGTCACTCTTGTAAAGTTGTGCCATAACCCAGGCAAAAAAGGAGTCATTGTTTTCCCACTATGGCTGACCATTACATGCATTAACAGTGCATAGGGTACCAGTCAAACATACACCTTGTCTTATGGACTTTTTTAGAAATTGCCTGCATTTATCTGACCACCTGTGTCGTATAAAGTTTTCTAAATTATTCTTTTACGATTAGAAAAACTCTTTGCATCTACTGCTTTTGTGTGTGTTGTATATATATATATATATATATATATATATATATATATATATATATATATATATACATATATGTATGTATGTGTGTTTTTTTTCCCCCAAATAATGTATTAATGTATTCAATTGCTGGCTTTGTATCTCTCTATTTACACATTACCAAGAGGGAAAATGTTGGGAAATGTCACACATCCCCATTACAGTACATCATACTTCAGAAATAAAAAGAGCTCCATACTAAGGATTCAAAGTGACTTCAAATATAAAAACCATTGTGGTCCAGAACTCAGTCGTCTTTCTCAGTCTCTTTTTAGTTGTCTTGTGTTGTTGCAGTCTTCAACTCGACAGGTTCCAGACACATCCCATCATGTATAAAAGCAACAGAAAAGAAAAAGGAAGAAAAAGAAACAAAACAAGAAAAAAAACAAAAACAAAACAAATCAAACAACAACCAACACCTGAACAAAACAGTTCAATCAGACATAGTAGAGCCAGTAGACGAGGTTGAACAGTGAGAAAACAGAGGGAAGATGATCCGTGACCAGCGGTCGATGGCGTTCACATCCGTGAGGTCGGGGATTTGATTTTGAGCTGTGAGGACCGCCTCCTCAGGCGGCTGCGTTTCATCTGCGCGGCCCGGTCCAGAGAGTGGCGGCTGGCAGAGCGCGGCCCGATCCCCCCGCTCTGCTTGCGGTACTGGATGTGCTGCGAGGCCGTGCTGTCCAGCTGCACCATGGACTGAGAGTTCCTAATGTCCGCCACGCTGGTGGTGATCTCGCCCCCCGCCACTTCGTTGTGGATCTCCAGGGTGGTGAGCAGGATGTTCCCGTGGCCGTGCGGTTCCGCCTGAGCGGACGAAGACATGAAGGATCTCGTTAACACAATGTGAGCCAATAAAAGAAGAGCTACAGAGCAGACTAGCTGATGCCTTAGGGCGCTGGCTCCCCCAGGCACTCAAGATAATGAAATGTGGATGCTGTCCTGGAGGGATTACTCAAAGGGCCTGAAGGGAACAGGCACAGGGGCCCCAGGGGTCAGGGCCCACAGCCTCAGTTTCAAGTGATTGTTAACATTTCTGATTGAAAAGTCAATAAACAAAGAGCAACAAAGACACTCAAAACAACAAGAGCACCACCAAACCCACAGCCTGGGGTCTACGAGATGTGACCATGCAGGAGACGTCAACAAGCGTCCGTGGATGTGTGGACATTCTGCTTTGGCTTAAACAAACGTCTCTTTTTCAAGTCTTCCAGTTTGAAGTGTACAAAAGTACACAAGTGCTCTAACGCTGCGTGGTCTCCGTGGGAGACGGGCCTGTTTGGGTTTTTTTCCCTCACAGTGATGGCATCTGTCCTGTCGTTGTACCACTATTTTGGACAGATTTCCTGCACTTTCTTGTCTCCCCAGCCTTTGCATCATCTTTTCCAGAGCTGCCTCTGTGCTGACAAGTTTCGGTGAATTTCCACTGATAAATGATGCAAGAAATGACAGAGATCTCACTTTCTTTCTTCTGAATGATTAAACTAATCCAAAATGTCAGGCTGAGTGAGACAGACTCACAGTGATGGCAGAGCTGTCAAAACATCTACCCACTGGACTTGGGTGACACGGCTCCTGTTACAACCTGTAGACCCCCCCTCCTCCTCCTCCTCATCATCATCATCATCCTCCACCCTGAAGAGTGTTTTTCTCTGGCAGAATCAATACAAGCCCACATCATCACTTCCAGCGATTTAATCACACACACACACACACACAGGAGATACCTCAGACTCCATGCTGATGATGTGTGCGCCACACAACAAGTCAGCAGTCATGGTCAATGGTGATCTGTCATGCAAATGAACAAACTGTGGAGGCCCCACATTTCCCTTCAAAGAAGAAAGACGAGCAGCATCCTTATGATGGTGCGTTGTGACAGAGAACCACGTGTGGTCACTGCGCTCCGATCTCAGAGGGAAGTACAGTCCTGTTATTTCCTCAATTTACACCTCCTTGGATCAATTCACATTTATACACATCTTTCCACTGACTTTAATTAATACAGCTTGTCAACTCCCCTGAGCCACATTTGTAATATTGGGCTGCATAAACGAAATGCACTTGATCTGACTCAGCTACATCCACTTGCACTACTTCTTAACTACAAAACCTCGACTCACTTGTGATGAATTGTGAAAAGATAAATCTACCGTTTATCTCCGTGAAATATTTTCACAATAAATTACAAAAATTTCCACTTTAAAAGGAAATGTGGGCGACCTCTGCAGTCACTGCCCGCTCACGGTCGGACTGACTTACAGCATCCTATCACTTTATGAGCGCTGTATGGGAAATGTAGCTTTTAATGATGATTTGAATGAGAAAAGATCCACAGACGTGCAAGCATTCAGGATGAGCTCTGAAAGGAGAAACAGGTTTGAATCCAGCAACGCCAGCTCCGGGGCGCAAGACCGGGCATCATTTCAATGCAGCGAGTAACTGCAATGAAAAAGTCAGTGAATGAACACATGCCATGGTCATCACTTCTCCAAAGTCATGGAAATGTCTTGTGTTGCTTGATTGCATTCATTCATTCATTCATTCATTCATTGCATGGATGGAGAAATATTTTTGCATTAATGCGAAAGAAAGTGACAAACAAACAAACAAACAAACAAAAACATCCATGTCAGCGGATGGCAATGGCAGAGTTGACTCGAGGATATTCAAGAGTCTCTTTGGACGGACAACTCACCGAGCGTGAGTGGCGAAGACCTCTAACCTGATTGGACCGTTTTAGGGATGCGGTCCTACTACCTGCCTCCTGAGGAAAGGAAAATATTCAGCCGCATGTGGTGAGCAAATACCTGAAATTATTATCATCTTCTAAAAGCTGCATGTCTGGCCTGCTGAGGCCTCCACTGGGGCACAGATGCCCACGAATCATGTGATAGTTTCATACAGTTCAACTGTGCAGACTTCTCGTGTTGCTGCCTCTGCTGCCAAGAGCAGAAGAAAAAGTTCATTTTAGAATAACTGCAATGTCAACGTTGTTTTATTGTTCATGTCCTGGTAGGAGGAGGAAAAATTGGGAAAGTTCACATGGGATGTGAACTTTGTCCACTCAGAGACCAAGTTGCACATGCAGAGCTGCTCTGTGGAAGTAACCATGTATTCATACCAAATGTCACAGTACAAAGTGTTTCTACAAAGATCAGCGACAACAAGCTCAACGTTGACTTATTGATTTACTTTTATGTTTATCAATTCAATCTGAAAAAATTAATGAGCTCGCACAACTCACCCTCGCAGCGTCATACTTGGCTGCCCTCTCGTTGTTGGCCTTCTCCGCCTTCTCCGCCAGCTTCTTCTGCATCTGGGGGCCCCGGCCAAAGAAGATGTAGTTGACAAAGGCGTACTCGAGCAGGGCCAGGAAGACCATGACGAAGCAGCCCATCAGGTACATGTCGATGGCCTTGACATAGGGGATCTTGGGCAGCGTCTCCCTCAGGTGGGTGTTGATGGTTGTCATGGTCAGCACCGTGGTGATCCCTTAGAAAGAGAAAGGGAACATATACAGTACTACTGAACACTGAGGTTTGAATGGGATATAGAACTTACATAACATTAAAAGTGAAGTTCCCATACTGCATATTGTTTTATGACAACAGAGACTCCGACTTGAATGACAAACATCCTGCATCTGTCTCTCAAATGATGCGCCTGAGTTAGTGTGTAGTAAATTCTGCCCTGTTTGGATCATTCAGCTTCATTTACAGGATAAAATGTGAAACTAATGTGTTTTTTTTCCTCCGAGGTTTCCTCATCACTGCTCTTGGCAGTCTATCTGGGATGGTAAATTTGATGCTTAATTAGTTCAAACCTGTCACAGCGTACGCTCTTAAAGGAGTGCCCTAGCGTTCTGAGCAGATGGTGCAGTAACCTCGTGGTCGCATTGGAGAAAACTACACAAGATGGCATATGTGTTACTATAGAAACAAGGATGTTTGTGTTGCAGATATTGTTTCTTCTGTGGTTATTTCCTCTGCTTCATAAGAGGAGGACTAACCCTGTAGATAAAAATAACAACCACGCTACTGTAACATTGCCTTTTTTTTTTTCTTTTTCCAATTGAACATCTTTTTCTGTGCATGCTCATAAAAGTAATTCTTATCACTTTCATGTTTTACCTTTTTTTACTTGCATGAACACACATACTCTAATCTCTGTTTCATTGAAATTCAAAGGTCTGCCTTGAAACCGCCACCTGCCCTTTGGTCATCAAGCAGAAATAACTCATTAGAATAGTGCTGCATGTCTCTAGCCCCCAGCTCTCAGTAACCTTAACCAGTAGGGGTACCGAGTGGCGTAGTTATTTCCTATCAGCCAGTAAAGGCACCTTCACACCTTGTGCGGTTCAGCATCGCAGGAGGAGAGAGAGAGAGAGAGGAGAGAATACATTTGGGGGGGGGGGCTGAATTGGCTGTAGGTTTCTCTCATGGCCCTGAGTGTTCAATGCACATAACAAACACATGCAAGGGCCAAGCAGAAACATCTGAAAAACACAACAAAACAAATTGACAAGTAAGTACAAAGCAGAAAACTACGCTGTACAAGCAGGACACACGAGGACATATGGAGACAAAGCCAAACATAGGAAGCTGCTGCAAAAACAGGGTACATCCACATCTGACCAGCATCAACTCAGTCAGAGGAAGAGTTCAACCAAAGGCGTCCCAAGTGTCTTTTTGTCATCATTAGTTCATGAGAACTATGTCCAACAATGTGTTTTATGAGGTGTCAGTCACCTTTGACCTTTGACTGCCAAATCCTAATCAATTCATCTTCAACAATAAGTGAATATTTGTGCCAAATTGGACAAAAACAGGACAGATGGATGGAGAGTTACAAAAGAAAACAAGTTCCCAGTAGCAATCCAAAAGTGATAACACGTCTGCGGAGCCTTTCTGTAGTCGTGGCTCTCGTACTGCTCTTTTTCAGGGCCACTGTGCATTTCAAATGTTGCTGCGAATGAATAATGGAACGCCTCGCCCATATTCACGCAAACAACGACCTGCAAAGCGATAACAGCACATCTTATCTCATTACAGATGTGCTGCAGATACAGCTCTACCACTTTATCAGCCCATGTTAGTAACGAACGGAGCGCCCAGTCAGTGACTGACTGGGCTGCTCACAGAACACACACGGTCTGTGTGTGTGTGTGCGTGTGCATGTCCCGTAAAGTACAGTGAGGAGACAAGGAACAGTCAGGGGCTTGGGGAGGAAGGAGAGGGATAGCTAAGGTCAATCTAGCCCTTAGTGTGATTTATTGGCACATTACAAGGCTAACACCGCTCGTGTGTGAATGTGTGTGCGTGCGTGTTGTTGGAGAAGGTGTGACAATCGAGTGTGAATGTGCACGAGCCCCCGTGTGCACATGCTCTGTGTCGCCGTCCCTATGGACGGAGCGATCTCTGGGCTCTTTTTTTCCCTCCTCCTTAACGACAGCCTTGTTCTTTATAGGTGTTCTCTGCCGGCCATTACTCTCTGTCCTTTACTCTCCCTCCCTCCCTCCATCCCTCCATCTCTCCCGTTTTTTGCTCCCTTTTCGGACAATTTAATCAGGGGTGCCATGCGGGCGGCCTCCCCTCTTTTTCCATCACACTGCTACACTCTCCGGGGAAAAATATAGTTCTATAGGGTTTTCTCTCTCTCTCTCTCTCTCTCTCTCTCGTCGATCTCTCCCATCTCTCTCTCTCTCTCTCTCTCTCTGTCTCTCTTCTGCTGTCTCTCTCACCCTCTCGTCCTATTGTTCTCCTCTTCCTCCACCTCTGCCTCTTTATGTATCCTTTATCTCTTTTTCCTCTCCCCCAGATCTCACCATCATTTAGTGGCGGTTTCCCTCTTTGCTCAGGCTGCACCTCTCTCCGTCCCCTCCCCCTCCATCCTTTCTCTTGTTATATATCCCCGAGTCTCTTTTCCACCTTAACAGCTGGAACAAAGGCACACAGCAATCAATCTCCCTCAATCACAAGCCAATAGGCCATTAGCAACACAGCTCAATTACAAAAGGAAAAGGTATCATGTAGGATGCAATAAAGCATGTGAAACAGCAATGAATGTTGACTGGCCAACACAGGCACTGGAGGTAAATCAAAGCAGCAGTAATTGAACACTTCCATTCATCCCTGGGACAGCACAAACTGTCAGCTATCTAATTAGCATGTCCCTGTTTTCTCTGGCTTTTTTTGAAACCAAGGTGGCAAAAGCCTGCACCACATGATGCCCCCCCTCTATTAAATATGAAGGAGGCTCCCAAAATATAGTCATACAGGGCGATAGTGACAACTTCTGTGTCTGCCATTAGGGTTAGGGTTACCATTATGGCAAATACCCACCCCTCGACTCCTTGTGTAACACGGTTATCAACGAAGGGATATGACTGTGGGAAATGGTTTGCAACCAGATTAGGTGCGAGCAGGTCATTTATAACTTTGCAATCCTTTGAAACTGCTCAGGAAAATGAGATTCTCCCTCAAACAATTCAATCGCTTTCCTGCTGCCTCCTTCAATTGATTTCCCCTGATCATTACACTGCTCTTACTGGCAGGTTGTGCACACACAAAGGGCTCCAGCACACGCACACGCACACGCACACACACACACACACAC
>JAFELL010000948.1:0-46948 GCA_019059645.1 Caranx melampygus
TCCTCCTGGCACTGCTGAGATTTAATCAAACAAAACACCAAAATAATCTTTACCAGCAGATGGCACTCTGTCACAAGTACAGTCAATGAGGCAAGAGAGAGTTAGAGAACAAAGCTCGGTACAGGGAATTAGTGTCAAGAAGAAAATGCAGCATCAAGCTTTAACAGCACATACAGTCTGTGGAAAACAGTCATTTACCCAAGGAAGTGAATTATGCTGTTCACAAAGAAAAAGAACTGCTCAGTCTCATACATGAGAATTCCCTTTGAATGAAATCCATGACCATTTTACTGCATCTTCTCTTTATCCAGGGTTCACAGAGGAGGCTATGTTCCCTGCATTTTACAACCTCGCTTCAAGGCTGTGTTTTCACAACACCTCCAGAGGAAGAGATTTGACCAAAAAAAAAAAAAAAGAAAAAAGAAAAGAAAGAAAAAAAAGGAGATTAATATTGATGTTGTTCTAATTTTGTAAGCCTGTTTGGTGAATAATTGATTGCTAGGGGACATGAATTTGTTTTATTTTCGGCACCCTAATGCTGTTTTATTGAAGGGTTCATACATGCTGTGAGGCTTTATTGCTGTTTCTCAGAGGTTCAGTGAGTGGGAAGAATCTCTGTAAAAGACAATTGATCGCATCACCTTTAGGTTTGGTTTACAGCTCAAGATGATGTCAGTTATTATGCATCTGTTTTGTGTTACTGCTTTGCTACACTGAAACTGCTCATTTAAATCATGTGTGTATCATTTCATCTTATTAGGCTGTGTTGAGCTGCTACTGGTTGCAGATTTTCAATCTGCTCTAAATTTGCATTTGCTTTTTCAGCACAATCACCGGCCTTGTTCTTATGAGTGATTTCTTTTCTATGAAGTCACACAGACAGAACAATGCCAGCAATTTGGCATCGGTGTTCTACTGAAAAAAAACCATCTCACTGTGAAAGCTGGTGTGACTCAATCATGGTCTTTTTTTTTTTAATGTAGGTGTTGTCATTCTTTCAGCCTGTAATGGCCTGTGTTGGAGCCATGTTACAGCTGTTCTCACAAACAGATGTTGCAGTGGTATATAAATTGCCCTGACACACAGCCTCATTTGCAGTTGTGCAGCAGCACCAGGGGCAAAACATCTCTCCTTATTCAAGGCGCCTGATCAAAGCTCAGGTAGATCAAACCGCTTCTCCATTTTTAATGAAAAAAAGCCTTTCACTGAGACATAAATATCATACCATGCAGTTTCCCCTCAGCCTGCCCCTCTGGGCACAGATGGCCATTGGGGAATTGAACAGTCTATGTGGGTTAGAGCTTCAGCTGATGTAAAGAGCAAATTATTGACCTGAAACGTGGTTGAAACAAACCATTTGGAAGAAATATTGATCAAAATAGGAGCCCTGACCAAAGCAAACATAGACATGTACAGGGGTGTGGAGGTCACTAGCAGCCTTGTTATGGCAGTACTCTATTTATATTAATTTGCCTACATTCACTTACATTTCCCTTGTAAATGTGCACCAAACCATTTACTGAAGCTCAAGCTCAAATCTAATATAAGATCTTTGCCCTCATAAGAACAGATGTTGCTACACCTTGAACCTGAGCTGTTTTTATTACACAATGAGAATATGAGGTGGTGCCCCTGCCTTTCCCTCAGGAGCTGCGGTTAGCAGCCACATTCGCCTCAAGGACAGTAGGTCACTGCAGGGAAAGGTCACCTCTGCTTTTCTATTAGAAACACACGGCTCCTGTATTTACTTTCCTCTTATATCTTGTTCTTATCTGAAGTCTATTTCCTGTTGATATTCAATCCAGCCCTGAAACTCAGCACAAACTAAGCCACCATAGCAAGAATAGCCCCACAGACTGAATTACTGGTGATATACTTCATCTACAACATCCCTATTATTGAACCGGACAGTTGATGTGTGCAGCCTCCTGTTCAGCATTATACTGCATAAAAGTGTGCACGTGCTGAGTGTATATTTTGCTCTATAGATTCAGGGCATGTTACATCTGAGGAGGCAGCTGAAGTGAATCTGGCTCCACAGCTTGAGAGATGGAGACCTCGCAGACACAGCAAGAGTGAGCAGGCCTCACTGGATTACATGGACTTTCCAGGAACATCAGACTTCACCAGATATCAAAAGAATTCGTATACAGAGAGAGAGAAATGGGTTGTCAGAGCTGTGACAACTCTCAACTGTTATCTCAGAGCCACTCGCTGCATTATTGTAATGTGGTAATGAGAATTATGACAGCGCTGCTGAGCTGCAGCGATGTACCAATAGAAGGTGAGATACTCGGGGCTTACAGTGTTGATTGCTGGGGAATAATTAACTCAGGAAGTGCTGACTTTTCAAGAGGAGTGAATGGGTAGAAATCCCACATATCACTCTTTCTAAGAAAACAGCTGAATTGGTGAACTGGGTGGGAGGGTGGTTGTATGAATGCATTGAAGGTACAGTTTGATAAGAGCTTATTTGGTGTCTCTTTTTTTGGCTGCTTGTGTTTTCTTCCTGAGCAAATGACTAACTCTGAATCATTTTTCTCATGTTTTTGATTTGTACACTTGTTTATTATAAGTTATAATAAACACTGATACTGATATCTGTATGGAGTTACCTTACAATAACTGGTCAAAGTAAAATCATCGACTTAAAACATGAAGCATAAAATAACTTTGCTCCTCAGCTCACAACTACTGGTTTAGGCGCACAGCTCGTGTCATACCCTCTCTGTCCCCATGTCTTCTGTCTGTCTAAAACAAAGGTAAAATGCTCAAACAAATCATCTTGAACAAAGTTGATAAGCAGAAAACCAAACCAGTGAGCCGACTGGTACAGCAGTTGTTAAAACGACCACTGTGATTTTGGATTTGTACTGTCTCCCAAATTATGTTTATATCATCAAATTAGATTTCTAATTGCATTACAATGAGAAGCAGATTATGCAGGGAGGATGGTGGGTTTAGGACGGGACACAGAGATTCTCCTTGTCTGTGGTTATGTTTGAGCAATAAAAGCACTTGAGTTAAAGTTAGAAAAACTTTCATAAATATGTTTAAATAAACACTTGCTCAAAAAGTTGAACAACATAACAGCCATAGTGCAAGATTTTGGCAAAAAAACAAAGATGGCATACTTTGTCAGTAGGTAAGTCAACTCATAATTAGACACAACCTCCAAAACATGATGTGGTCAATATTACTTTTCCTTAAAAAGCGTTTGAGAGACAGGATTGTCCTCGTCATATTTGTGCCATACGTCATTCATTAAGCTGAGAAGTAACATAAAACAGCATAAACCACAATATGTAGGTTATATTATTGGAATCTAAATTGTAAACCTAACCTATAAATAGCATTACCTATAGAGAGCACATAATTATTATACATTTATTTATCTACTTTTTTCTTCAAGTGTGTGTTATGTACAGCCCACCTGGCCCATACGCTGTGTAGACAAGGCGAGATACAGGTGGCGTGGATTGCATTAAGTTTCCTGTTGTCACCGTCGCCTCAGTCATCAATACATCAAAAGGGCCACTACTTGTTCCTGTCAGAAACATGTTTGTTGAGACAGCAAGAGAAAATGTCAGAACCATATAAGAGATTGTCATCCACCCTGGGGAAGACCAGTGAACTGGCCAGAGCTCTGAGTCTTCACAAGAGACAAAACAAAATTACTTTACATTCTCATACAATGTTATGTGTTACATCAGTGGCACTGAACAGAATTTAAATACTAATCTATAGGTGTCCAAGTTTGGCAGTATGCAAAACGTAGAGCTTACAGGGTAAATAAAGATACCACAATCTTCATGTTGTCTATTCTAATCCAGTCCAGACTAATTAAAACACTGCATAAGGCCATGAAAGCCACTGACTCTAGTGGTATGTTGTGAAAAAATGATTACCAGTCCAAATAGGGGGAAAAAAGCAAACCCCTTCTTGCCACCGGCTGGTATGGAGGCTGGATAAACATGAGCTTTAAGTGCATCTTGTCTTTCTCCCCCATGAGTGCCTTTCGTCCTGCAGACACGAGTCTCCTGCACGCAGCTTCTAAAAGGTTAAAACCTCTCATTTCCTCCAGCTGCTTGTTTCTTATCCCTGTCCATCTCCTCTGCAATGGAACAGTGCTGCTGGATCACCGAGGGACTCAGCTCCAGCAGGGAAGAGTTAAGGGATTACAAAACCCTTCTATCGGCGCACTCAGACACACACACACACACACGCATACTTCCTTGCTGCAAAAATCTCTCCCGTAGTGCTACTTGCTCTGCAACCGTTGTGCGATTAAGACCCTGAAGAAGAAGAGATGAGCGTTCACAGCTGTGCTGCTGTAGTCTCTTATTTACATTATTACATTCATATTCTTCAGCCACTGTCAGATTATACGTACACACAGTATTACAGTAGTAAGATGAACCTGCTCTATTGAACGTATAAGTGTCCATAGCAAGTTTTTACATTTTGATAATCTGATACTGACCAACCACAATAACTTATATTGCACATTTGGTAATGTTCACACCAACTGTTTCACCATAATAAACAAAACTGTTAAGCTTAGTGTCTTCAGTCTGTTACTAAGATAAACACAGTCACGGTCAGAACGACTTTCATTATTGCAACTTTACAGACACCCTTTGTTCCTTTTTTCTTCTCTAAACCGGACTGTTAGTGAATCCACTCCTCCTGAGTTGAGATAAATGAGTTTCCAGTGTTTATTATCCAAGTCGCATCATTGCACTTCATACTCCCCATTAGACTACATTTAAATGAGGAGAGGGCCGGTGCTTGTGCACTGATCATTACCTTCCCAGCCTGCAAACTGCTCCATCCCATGGCTTACACTGCATCCTGCTCCAGTAAGGGCGGATGTTCTTTAGGTTGTTGCTGTGGTTCGGACGTCTGGTCCTGCTGCTGCTCAGGTGGAGGTGGCTCCTGTGGTGGTGGGTCAGGTTTACAGATTTCTGTCTGAGCGAGCTGTGGTGGCATTGCCTGCTGTGGCGCTGGATTAGGCATCTCTTTCCTGTCGCTGGGCTGAATCTCCAGAGCCGGTGTGTCCTTGCAGCAGAAGTACTGCTGCCAAATTTTCTGGAAGGCTGTGCGGAACTTCTTAATGCGGAAAGCGTAGACAATTGGGTTGACAGCGGAGTTGCCATGGGTAAGCAGGATGGCAATATAGAGGAGGACTATGGGTGTCTTGCACTCAGGGCAGAAGAGTGTGATGCAGTTGATGATGTGGAGAGGGAGCCAGCTGCTAGCAAAGAGAAAAAGGACCAGGGCCAGAGATTTAGCAAGATTCAGCTCCTTGTCATAGTACTTGTTGGGGTCTGTGTGACTGCTGGTGATCTTCTTATTGTTAAGTTGCTTGTGGATCATGTAGAAGATCTCTGCATAGATAAGCAGCATGAGAAGCAGGGGTGGGAGCACCCAGCCGAAAAAATTGAAATACACCATGTAGTCCATGCTGATGACGTTTTCAAATTGGCAGGTGATGATGAGGTCGGAGCTGATGGAACCGTTCTGCTGGAGACGCCTCAGGTTGTTCCAGCCTAACATGGGCGTGAGCCCCACGATGAAAGCCACAGTCCAGCACACCACCACAGCCAGCCCCGCTCGCCGAGGGGTCACCACCCGCTTGTACCTGCAAGAGCAAACAACACAGCATCATGTCAGCACTTTCTCTCAGTTTTTTTTTTTTACACCATTTTTCATTGTGGCAGTGTGCTTGGACTGACAACACATGAGATTCACAAGAATGTGCCATTTAAACCACAAGCCCTTGACACAACACACAGCTCCTTGCAGCATCATATATCTTCTTGTACAAGACAGTCTCCAGAAACCTTTACCCGTACACGTTGCCCTTACTTTGCTCAGGGAAAACTGATTTATAGTGCTTAAATTTGGCTCAGTATTAATTTAGTACACCTGGAGTACTTGACATACTACGACAGCTTTTCTGGTTTGTCTTTGTCAATGTTGAAGTGTTTTTGTTGTTTTATTGTTTTTACTCGGAATAGAAGCACAAGGTAGAGAAAGAGGAGATAACATGGTCATCTGATCCAGCATAGCCAGGAAGCGTGTAGCGTTAACGATTGATTCCTATAACAGTTGATATTTACAATGTCTGATGTTGTAATTGCAGGGGAAATGTTACCATCACAATAACCTGACCTTTGTTAAAGTGTAGCCTGAAGCAGAACAAAATCCTGCAATTTAGCTTGGCTGTCACAGGTGCCACATGTTGGATTAGTATTGATTGGGGATGTATGTGTTAAGTTAGGTCCTGTGTCTGAAGCACAGTGAAAAGATCGTTATTTACACACTGAGCCTGGGGAGCGGCCTGCACAGAAGAGATCAGACACTGATCTAACAGGGAGTGCGAGGGGGAAAAGGGAAACAACAGCACAGCATGGATTAAGAAGCACATCTCAGATTTATATAACAAATGGTCAAGTATACACGTATAAAAGTTGTTGTGACACACACAGCTGTGGCTTTGGATGCTTTAAGACCAGGAACTCAGAGCCTGAAAAGCAAGATGATGTGCCATCTAAGCCTGGAAGACTGACTGGTGTCTTAAACAGGAGATTATTGCCTGAGGCTATCAGACAATACCCTCAGACAATAAATTCCCCTCGTCTACTAAGCTTATCTTTTTAGCCTTTCAGCACCACTGCTCAGCCTTTTGTTTCTGCTCGGCATGATAAAGCACTGGTGGTCCTGTGCATCAAACTCAAAGAGGGGAGACTGAACACCACAGATAGCAAACCTGACCCTCCAGAGACACAAAAAGAGACGAGAATACAACCTGGATACAACCCCACCCAGAGGTGTACTGTACCAATTCTGTCACCGTGCTACACTTCCACTCATGTTAGAGAAGGACAGTGGGACTAATTAAAGCTGTTAGTTACTCAGCCATGCTCTGGTTAGCTGTCATAGGCTGCTACTGACTCAGATCTATGTGCACATACTGGGAATGGCATCCTGTGAAGTGAAACATGACCCATGAGGAAATCAATGCCTGCAGGAAGACAGGAGCACTGGAGGTCTACAGTGACTTCTGCTGTGTGTGAGTAGGCTTTTCTGGGAAATAAATCATCAGCACCAGCACCAGCATCACTTTTCCAGGAAGTCTTCTTGTTTTCATGCGTGGGCCGTGAAAACCGCATTACCTGGTCGGGATCTTGACCCTGAGATAGCGGTCAATTGCTATAGCCAGAAGGGCCAGGATTGAACTTTGCGTCAGCACCAGCACCGTGCACGCCACGAGCAGGCAGCTGTAAAAGTGAGTTTGAAGTCCGATGCTGATAGTAATGGCCAAAGGGATGACGAGGGCTCCTACAGCAATATCCGCCAGGGCCAGAGAGACGATGAAACAAAACGTGGTGTCTCGCAGCGATTTATTAATTTTCACCGCCCAAACCACCATCACATTCCCGATTACAGAGGCGAGTGCAATCACCACCTCCATCCCAATGTAGAGCGCCTCTGCTGAGAAAAGTGCTCCGGCATCCTTGCAGATGATTATGTCCTTGATAAAAACAAGACTGAAACAAGGACTTGAGCTCCTTGTTGTGCGCGCGTTATGTGCCTGAGTGTGTGCCACTGGGCTACAGTATTTTCCAAACGTGCCGTGCGTCCATCAGCTCCACGCTCTCCAGGGTTATCGCAAACGAGCTGCAAGGAAAATCCAGTTGCATTTCAAGGGAGGACGCGCGTAAACCGGCAGCATCTCTGAGGGTGACGGGGTTTCCCCTTTGGAGCAGGTGTTGTGGTCTTGGAGGGTGGCGTGCGTCGGTCGCTCCTACTCTCTGTCCTGCGCCTCCACTTGGCTGAATACACCTGCTCCTACAGCGAGAGCAGCATCCTTCTGGTGCGCTCCGATTTATCCAGGAGAGCTCTTTGTCCTCAGCAGGCTGCGTCTGTGGCGTGTATGTGTGTGCATGTGTGTGTTTAAATCTATCAAAGCAGGTTTAATAGAGCAAATAATCAACTATCTTGCGAGGGAAAGCGCGCAGCTCTTGCAACACTTGCAGATCCTGTGCAGGCGGGTGCTGCTTCTTTCTCTCCCCCTCGTTGTGCTTTCAGTTAGAGCAGTAATGCTGCTGCCTAAAATAGCAGTGTGGTTTTCTCGCCTTTTTTTTTTTTTTTTTTTTTTTTTCCATGCAGATATGCTGTTTTTGTCTCCCGGTTCCGATCGAGATGATTTCCCGTGGTAGGTGGTTGCGACAGCTTTATTCATGAAGCAGAAATAAACGCGTGTCGCTGCAGCCTTCTGCGGGACTGTCCCAGGGAAGTCAGGTGTTAGTGCAGAGGTGATCTGAACCCCCATTTGCTTTGCACGCCTTTCTCCCACGCCCCTCTGAATGCTGATGGACCTTGCTCACTTGCCCATTGTTATGATAAAAGGTGAAGCAACATGAACATGATGAAACACGCTATTCAAAGCCCACTTGTTTTTCTCCTTTGCCAACATGCACCTCATTCAGAGATACATATGTACAAGACAGATAATCAGCTGTGAGATATAGATTCATTGATGAGCCTTAAAAAAAAAAAAACATCTGCAGGCTTTCAAGATGTATTTCCTGCTCCTAGTTTTGACTAGTCTGGCTCCTCTCAGGACCCCAGTGACACAGTATCCTGTCGAGAGAGACACACAATGCACCTTGAGCAGCCAAGCACTGCAAACATGGGAGTGAACTACAGCACTGACATCTTGTGCTCCGTCTCAGGGGTTCAAAGGTCGCAAAGCAGGCAGGCAGCCTGATCTCTGACCCTGGAGGGATCTCTGTCTTCACTTCCAATAAGGAATGGCTGTGCGTGTGCAATGACTGGATGTGTGTGAATCCCAGGTGGTGATTTTTGTCCACTCACTGTAACTTATGTAATATGGAGGAGGACGGAGTGGAGGTGCTAAACTCCAGCTGAGCATTGGCGTGGGACTTAAAGTCAGACAAAAACAAAAGGTAAAGCAGGATAATATTCAGCATGCACAGACTGTGTGACTGTGTGTCAGCTCCACTGATGGCAGCTTCCATCTGTGACTAGCGTTACAGTCAGCGACATCAGCGTGAGGTGTAAAGGTCAGCCAATATGCACAGAGGAAGAAAGCAGCCATATGGTCGTGTTGCAGTGACTGGCACCCGACCCACTTGTGAAATGTTAATGAACGTTAGCATCATGGTAACGCATGAGAAATCAATCATTATAGACAAACTGGTGTGAGCCAACACACTGAGGCCAACATGGCTGACAATCAAGAGATATTCTGAACATTTTCACTTTGAAATACGCCTCACCATCATGTCTGCATTTCATTCAGTCTTTGTGCTTTTACAAGAAGGTACCAATCTGTATCACTGTTACATTATGTCAAACCTCAGTGGGGAAAAGCACAAGGATCCAGAGAGAGGTATAATCTGTTATTTTAGGTCGTCGGGGCTTTAAGACTAAGATCAGTGAACACAGGCATGCTCAACACGGAAAACGCAAACTTCATCACCGAGTACATCACTGGATCACTGTGTGGGATGAAAACATACCCTGTATCTCATTAAGACTTCTTAAAGCTGACCACTCCTTGTCAGAGAGACACTAGCTGTCTTGCACTGACTGTCTTTCCAAGTCTGGAAATAAGGAAGTGCTCCACTAAATGTTGCCATATTTTCAATTTGGAAACAGATTTTACAGTTCAGTGCCCTCTCCCTGCAGAGCCCTCCTCAGTGTGTAAAACACATCAGCAGTTCTTGTTCTGACATAGCACAATTTATAAGGCAGCTTCATATGCCTAGATGAAGATCCACGCATTGAACCATGTCCATATTCAAATTAGAAAAGATCACATATCATCTTTCTCCCCAGAGTCTTGCTTACTGAACTGAGTTCAAAAACAATGTTGCTCCGTCATTAAAAAAAGAAAAGAGAAAAGCTCCAGTGACAAACTACAGTGGTGCCCTCAGTGGGTAGCTCAACCAGATTATTAAATCCAACAAGGACTTGGATCCTCGCCCTGTTATCAAGAACTTCCAGGAAAACATTTTAAGTGAGTCAAATAAGGCAGGAGACATTGAGGAATAAAATTAGAGTATTATTATATGGGACACTACATAAACAACACAAGATGGATAGCCCTGGTTTGATTCTCTCAGAAGACTTTCAATGTAAATCTCAGATAGGAGGCAATATGAGAGCACTCAAGCACTCCCATGTATCCCCTGGACAATCGAACAAGCACCAGCCTCGAAACTATCACTATAGATGGATGTGAGTGGATGTGGCCCTCTGTAATTTACAGGGAAATTCTTTTTCCACAAACATAACCATTCACTCAGTTTATTTCTTCTATGTGATTAGTAGAAATGGCTATAAAAATTAATTGGATATTGTTGCTGGAGGTCACAGTAAATAGCTGTAGGGAGAGCACATCAACAGAATTTATTGCCTCATGAATAATACATGTCATAGGAGTGAACAGGTGACTTTATGGATGGAAACATTTCTCCTTTGATCTCTCGAGTTAACAACTAGTACTTTAATGTGTCTGGATTTTCCATTTACACTACTAAAAGATAAAACAACCTTTAGTGGACATACTGATTTCAGAGTAAGAGCTCAGCTCAGAGCTGCCAGCTGGCTGCCCCACATCATCTCGTCTGCTCGTGGCTCACAATGTAACCTCCACACCCACTTGAGGCTCTGACAGGGTGAAAATGAAAAATGTCAACAGTGAGCTCAGCGGCTTTTTGTCTGGCACCATACAGAAAATCCACCCACCATCAAAACTGAAATATTTTTTAATGTGTGGGCCTCTCCATTTGCCCCGCTGGTGAGGTTTTGCCAAACAACACACTTTACTGACGGTGCCGTAACCACGAAATTTAAAAATACAAAGGATGTAACCTCTAAGAAGATTTTCAGTGTGCACCGAGAAAGTTTGCACAAATGTCATTATTTGAATTAAATCAACTTTCATTATTCATTTATTCATCATCACTGATTTTTTTAGTACAAAAAGTCAAGAGAAGTCAAGCTGAAGTGAAGCTGTAGACTGAAGGGTAAACTCCTACTCAAGTTGTCAAGAACATAACCTGCAGGTCATAAGTAATTCATCACTTCATAAATACATGTATTCCTTTATTTGCTTTATTTGTGTTGTGTGTGTGTTTTTGTCCCTGTATTTTTTCATTACATTTTTGTAAGAGTATTTACCAAAATGTGAAGTGGAGCTCCCCTCCTCTTCACAACCCAAACCACAAGCTCCCTAACGCAGCTTTGCGGGGAGAACGCCTCCACGTCATCCAACACCAGCCCAAATAAGATTACTGTGCAGAAAACACCGAGCCTCTCAAGTGTTTTGCTATATATCCCACAGCTCTTCACTTCATCTGTCTACACACTGGCAGACACAGCAGAGTGTCACTTCATGCTTCCCTAAAACTATCAAGGTTGAAAAAGTCACATCCCACGCGTTGACATTTTTAATACTCAGTCAGCACTGCTTTTTTTCCACATAACTTTGGCTGTGTTAATGCAAATGGCATAAAATTTGCCCAGGTTGTGTATTATGGGTTGAATTTTAATTTTTCAGGATTTTTTCTTCAAGTCTTTCATGTGCCTTTTAAACTAAATAGCGCAATCTCTGTCCATTCAGCATTTTTTTGTGCCATTTACTCCCATTCAAAGTGGATTTTTTGAACACACCATCATTGCAATTTGATCTTTTGTTTTTATTTCCTGGTGTTGAAATATCTTCAAAATTTGACACTTTATTGTTTTCCACTAGGTGAAGATATTTTTCATCTACTGTAAGTCTACCACTGTTAGAGAAGAATTTCACTTCTCTGTGTAGATTGTGTGGTTAAAGGTCTATCCCTCTGTGAAAGCTGAGAATTAGATGCTTTCCTGTTCGATATACTGCTAGAGACAGTTACCTCTCGCAGGAACATGCCAAGGCCATGTTCTTTTGCGTCTTAAATCTCACTCTCTGGCGGTTTCCAGACAGAGCTGCATAGGCAGGTACTAATGGGTGCCTTCACTGGATAGCACTTTGTGTGAGAAGAGAGAAACCATTGCTGCTCTCCCATCACCTAGGTGGTGTAAATCTTTATCTTGATGTTTTTGCCCAATAGCCAATAGAACGTTAACACATCTCTCTTCGCAGGCTCGGTCCACCTTTCTAGTATAAAAATCTGAACTTTGCTGTTAGGCCCTCAGAATTGAGGTGGCATCACACACTTAAGTTGTGTCGATGGCTCTTCCACTCTCCTTGATCAAGTACAAATAAACTTCTTCAGTGTAAGACATCTAGGACTCCAGTGCTCCTTCTTCTTCCTGTATCACCTAGGAGTTTCTCCCTAACAACAGGTAATATCATCTTGTCATATTATTGTCATATTATCATGCACTGCAGGCCTGCAAATGCAGGTATAAAAACATAAATGCATTTCACTTGGTTTGGGGCTCATTTCATCCTCACTGTCAAGATGAGCAAACACAGCCTCAGACGCTGCTACAGTGTGGCCCAAGCCGTCAACCTGATGGAGGTTATGGAGGAAGGCTTCGTCAACTGATGATAATATACCTCTGATGAAGATACAGTGGATGATGTGGATTTTGTAGAGAGAGAGAGGGAGAGGGAGAGAGAGAGGGAGAGAGAGAGAGAGGAGAGAGGGAGAGAGAGAGAGAGAGAGAGCACCACTTGCTTAAATCGCTAAAACTGGTGTTGACTTGTGGTGTTAACTGGCGTTAAAAATTCATGAATATTTGTTATGTATGGTGAGGACTTAAGTTAATAATGGCATCCATGAAAAAAATGGAAAAAATATATTGATACATAATCAATATATTGTCTGTCTATATTTGTCTGTCTAACCCTAAACAAAAAATGCAATTTAAAGATTGCCATCAAAGGCAATCTTTAAAATTGCATTTTTTTGTTTAGGGTTAGACACCTGGAGCACAAAATGAAGGGTCTCCCAAGGGTTAGTGTTGTAGCTTTACAGTCAAAAAACACACCATCACACCAATCATAAAGTAAAATCGCACACAGAGCTATTTGTAGACAAGAATGCGAGTAAGAAACCCACATTCTGTTTTTCTAAGAGAGGGTGAGTTGGTTTTGCTATGTTTTGCTCAGGGCTATTTTTGATACAACTTGGATTAGCCACCATGTTCCAGGTGAAGCTAATGCTAACAATGCAGAAAAGAGTTATGGGGCCTCTGTTTCCTTGCATGGTGGAGCAGATATGGAAAGAGGGTGGATAAGAGTCTGGATAATGACAGGGAATATTGTTTGTATATATGTTTTTTTGTTGTTTTTTTTCCCATGTGGTTCCATAACAATAACTGGAAGCACTTTGACAGCAGCGTGTACAGTAACACCCCTCCCATGATCGCAGCTTGCCCATGAAATATTGATGCTCTATACCATATCAGCTGTTGATTGCAAATTTCTAATTTGTTAACAAAGATTATAATTAGGGGAGTACAATGTCTAATGGCATGTTCTGCATATATGCTTATAGGCCAACTGCTTGAACAAGTCTCGCTATACAAGCGGATCACATTTGAACTGAGAATACGTGAGAGTAATAAAGTCAGACCTGAATAATTTTTGCCTTCAAAACACAAGTCAGCACTTCCCTTTGAAACAGACTCTGGTTCATGGTTGCCTCAACAGTACCGAAATCTGAAGGCAGCACAGAGGAAACTGGTGGAGAATCAGTGAAAAGGAAGAGATAATATAATAAGACGAAGCAGTGGGAGAGAGGCATCAGTTAGGGAGATGAGAGAGAAGATGAAAGGAAATGGAGAGAGAGGTGGAAAAATGTGTCGGTTAATGACAAAACTCTGAATCTAATCTATTTAAGAGGTGTGGTCAATCCAAGATGAAACGACTTGACGTGGCCTTTCTTGCGAACATCTCTTCAGGATGTGTCTTTTTACTGGCGGCTGCTGTCGGCAAACTTTGCTGTGATGTTCTTTTGAAAAGACAGTTTGCAAAAGTGGGTCTTGATGACTTGAAGGAAATCTGGGTCAAACGTGTGGTTTTGGCTCTCAGTGGGAGAAGACGCTGTGCCCCATCCACGGCTTGTTTGATGTTGGGGCGGTGATTTTAGAGGCTGTCAGGATCCAGTGTTGTGAAAGAAAGAATTAATAATCAAGACCATAGCAAGGTACGTCAAAAAGCTCCACCATTCATTGCATACAGTCTGCACACTAAAGACCATGTGTTTGAATTTTGCATGTTCGTTAACATTACAGTACCACAGGATGAAATTGGGGTGGGATTGCTGTCTGCTGTGGGTCTATCTTGCACAACACTTTGGACAGCAGTAATCAGACTGAGAGACTTTGGGGAATGCTGCATCATAAACAAACATATCCTCAACGTTGCTGATTAGACGGGTAGAAAGTATCTTATCTGCTGATTTATTCTGATTTCTCAGTAATGTGTGTGCCTCTGTGTTTGTCTCACTGTTTTTATAGCTTGTGTCATGCATAATATAATGGATGCTGCTGACTCGCTTTTGACAGAAAAAATATGCCTTTCATGGCTGTGCTGCTCTGAATTCTTGAAACTGAATGTCTGAAAACAGACATGGCGGTGTTTGTTTAATGAGCTCTGGTAAGGAGATCTTGTGGTTGCCAAATTACATCCAATTGTATATTCTGTGTGGGAAAAAAAATACTGTGCCTCCAAAATAACTACTGCCTCTTCATGACCTACATTTGCATATTCACATCCATTGGAAAACATCCACTGCATCTGGTGACCCTGTCTATGACCCTCTGTTTAGTACTTTAATTGGGGGAAATTTTCTCCACTGTCCTTTACATTGTCAGCACAAAAACCTACAGAAACTTATTTATATGTTGAGCAACAATCCTATCAACAACTATGTTAGTAGTGGGCTACTATGTAGAAATGGTAGGACTATTTTTCCATGTCTTTTTTGGATATAAATGGAAAGAAAAAAATAGCACGTCATCACAGGAAATGCCTTCAATTTAAAATCAGTTATGATGGTCATGACATCATGTATTTAAACCATAACTGTGATCAAATGGTTATTTATGAAAAGGCCACTCCATTACCCTCTCTATAGGCCTTATTACACCACATTATATTTCTACTGTGTGTTATATTATCAGTACTTCAAATGTCTCCATCATTTCCATTCATTCATTTCTCAGGTTTCAGTTATTCGGTTGATTGGTTTTGAGTTGCGGTTCAGCTTTGTTGTCAGGTTTTGCTGGAAGGCTCTGCCTCACTTTGTATGGTTTCAGAAGGTAGAACTGGAATAAGAGGTGACATCTTGCTGTCTTTTATTGGCATGGCTTAAGTTATTTTTTGCTAAATTCTCCTGGGTTAATTTTTGCTTGTCATAATTACTATTTAAAATTCTCGCACACACTCCGACCTACTATCTTGCTTTTTGCCAGCATCCATTTGAGGGTTTTCACTGCTCAGATGCCACTATGTACCTTTTATATGGGCAGCTGTACATGATTAATATGATCTGATATATATAGTTGCTTTCAGTTCAATGAATATGTGTGCTGACGTATTTTGTACTTCTTCTTTACTGCGCCAACCTAAACCACTATACCCAGAGGTCAAAATAAGTGCCCCCTTGACCGTCAAGGAGCTTCACCATGGTAACAATGACAAACATGTACTGAAGGCATGGGCAGAAGCATGAACAAAAAAACAGCAATGAATATCAGTTTCACATGGGAGGTGTGGCCTGTGTGAAAGCCGTGTCTTTTACCAACCCATCCTCTCCCTCCAGCCTCCAACCACCTCATAACATGGACTTTGTCGCTCTCTCTGACTCTTTATATTACATCACCTGACTCCAGCCTTAGCTCCTGTCATAATTAATCACCTGATAATAAAATGCAGCTATGAGTCCCAATAAGCTACTTGCACTGACGACTTATGGGGTTGCTTTTCACAAGACAAGACTCTCTTTACTGTATCTGTCACATGCTTTGGCTACGTTGCCCAGTCTCAATAAACAGAGCCCAACAACAACAACACTTGGGGATTTGTTGATGCAGAGGACTAACCTAAAGGCCAACATCTGCTCCTCCCACAGAATACATGAAGCAGGATATTTGTGCTTCATTGCATGTGTGCTACATTTACAGTGCATGCCAGCCTGCATGGCTCACTGCAGCGTTCTTTCCTCCTCAACCATCTCTGTCATAACAATTCCCCAAACAAAATGCGGAAAGGTGGAAATGCAGAGGGGAGTTATGAGTCCTCTGAAGTTTTTTGAAATATCCAGCACATGGTGTAAACACTGTGGGCAAGACAGCATCCTCTAACACTTAGAGCCTCCAGCTCTGACAAATTTCTATGAATAACACATTGTGTTTGATGCAAACAGCATTTCGCCCGTCTGGTTTAACTGTTACTATAATACAGATAGAAAAATATCTACATGGTCAAAATGTTTTGCCATGCTAAATGATTTCCAGAAGTTGACCTCAGCTTGGCCGACACCGTTTACATGTAGGCAGAAACCAGTGCTTTCTTTGGCCTCTCTATTCATTTACTATGATCTGTAATACTAGAAAATAGCAACCACTTGATTCAAAGGGAAGAGAAAAAACATTTCTTATATTTTCTAGCATGTTGACCCTCTTTGCACTCCCAGAAAAACAATTTGAAAATTCATTTTTCAAGGTAGTATTTGCTTCTTAAGCCATCGGAGGAAACATGATAGCTTATTAATGAAAGAAATCCCTTCATCCTGTGGCCACTTGCCCTTTCAACCGCAGTGCAATATTGCAAATGAAGGAAATTATTGGTGGATCAGGGATCATAAAGCACCATTTAGAAAGTAGTGTGTGTGCTAAATATTGAGGCCAGGAAATAATTACAGCAATGTGATATGCGTTAATTCTTGCTTTTGTGTGGCTGCTGGAAAACTGCAGACAATAAAGACCTCTGCAGTATGAGCACCTCTGTCACTGTGGGTGGGGATAAAATCCCAGAGAAATATGAAGATGCATTATTAATATTCAGAAGAGAGTGATTGCAAGCACTGTTTTAGTCTATCATTTGGACTGTCATGATTAAATTATCAAGGCAATCATCAGTGTGCCCTGCATCTTTAAAACATACCTCATCAGGTTTAGCTTAACTGATTTAATGTAAGCAGTTTTTCACGAGCTTTAATGTAAGAGACCACAGTGCAGCTCTGGAAATTAAGATGTAAACAACCATGTAGTTTGTCATTTTTTAACATACTGTAACTGATTTTATTGATGTTTCATCCACCCATCCTGTAATTTATATATTCATTCATACATATATCCATTCATGCATCCATCTTTCATCAATCCATCCATCCAGCCATCCATTTTTCACACTTCCCTCTAGCCCTCCCCCACCCACTCATCCATTCATCTGACCATCTACAGAGGCATTCTTTTGACTGATCTTGATTGATATTGATTCTGGCTAATTTGTGCACAAATTGTAAGGCTCTCCTTGGCAGCTCCATGAGATATTACATCCCTCTGAAGTCTATCACAAAACCATCAATATCTACCAACACATCTGACACCAGGAATGACTGACGTGACTCCAGTTCAGAGGTACCAGTATACATACAGTATGTGCTGTCACTGTTCTACATGCAGATTGCTTCGTGGCTTTGCATGCTCATAAGAATTTCTCTCTGATTACTTCCATGCATTACAGTACATGTGACAACCATGCAAAAGCTCTTGATTAAATGCTTTGTGTGGAGTGAAATGCATTCCTTATGCACTGATGTATGCATCCTCCATCATCTAACACCCTCCATGTGGGAATTCATGTTTGTTTCTATGGCAACAGCTATCAATGTGGGAACCAATGCATTTTAAAATTTTCAGTGGAGAAAACATTTGCAGCATTTAGTGATATAACCACACATGCACACTGGAGGAACATTCATACCAGGCTCTTATTTATTGCAGTGATAATTTTTTTTTTTTTTTTTTTTTTTTTGTGGTCAGGGCAATGGGAGGTAAACACCTCGAATGACAGATGAGACTGCTTTTTGCAAAATCACCCATTTTGCATTTTCCCCTCAATTGCCCCAGATCCTTTTAACCCTGCTGAACGGTGGCGGCAAACAACTTAAATGTTTTACGCATTGACAATCCAAGCCTATTCACTCAGCAGTGGAGAGGCTGAATAAAGCTTGCAAAAATAAATAAAGCGAAAAGGAGAGGTGGTCCACAGGGATCAAGACCTATTTGCAGGTGTGTATATGGGCCCATCAAGCACCAGGTGAACTATGGGTGTAGGAATAAAACACCAGGCCAGTGGTCATATAAGGACTGCTGGATACTGAGATTAAGAAATGAGAAATAAAAGAATTTACCAGGAAGTGTGATGCTGTGGGGAAAGGAGGGTTTAACATTTAATGTTTCAGGGTTTGGCCAAATGTCCCTGAGAAGAACAACACTGGTATTTCCTTTGATGACAGTTGCTTTTCCGATTGGGTGCAGTAGTGCTCATGCTTCATTACACAGAGATGGAGAGAGAAAGAGTTTATCAGTCACTACAAAGAGCCGCTAGAATGCATTAAGGACACTCCTTGCCTCCAAACTGATCACTGTCAGTGCTGGCTGCGGACAAACTGCTGACTGACTCATTGTTCCTAAAGCTGAGGTGTTACAAGACTGTGAAAGAGCCAGTGGCGTTTTCCTCCTCTATTAACATATTCATGTGCAAGAATTGATTCTGTGTGACACAACCAAACACATGCACACTGCAGCTGCAACCTAAGGCCTTGTGCTACCTTATGTGATATTTCAAACTAATAAACAGAGAGAAATGTTATATTTTCTGGCTGTAGAAGTGCTGAAACACACATTTACATAACACCTATTTCAATATCTGCTTAATGTTAAGTGTTTAGCTGTGAAAGAAATGTCCTGTATTAGCCTGGATAACTTCTTACATGTCAAAGTACCTTAGTTCACCTATGTAAAACCACTTTGGGTAAAGAAATATTAACTGCTGGAGTATTTTCTTGTCATGTTGTAAAACAAAAATGCTCAGGGCGCAAACTGTGAAAGGTTGAATACAATTGGCCTCAGTCTAAATCTACAAGCAGTCCCAACGCTTCGTCTTGGACTTCAAAGTACCATGGTTCATAGAAGTCAAACATTAAAAGCCTTTTCTCCATGGCTGTAATACTGTTAAAAACCTGAAGTCACTCCGAAGAACTGGAAACCACTCCAAGTTATATTTTCAGTTTGACGTGGCTCTGTTATGAACCGGTAACTAACTAACTAATAGATAAAGAGATGAAATGGAAGATGAAACAATAGCAGGATTTTTTTTCCATGGTTAACAACTTTTCACTGTAACTTCATGAGATTTATTGCTGCTTTCATAATGAGAAGGTCATTGGTTTCCTAGTGGACCCACAGACTGCAGATTCCTGATGCACTGGAGTTGTATCAGCAGCTGCTGAAAGATCGTTAAATGAGAGCGTAAACCCACAAGGCCAGATATCAGAGGTGAACTAATAAGGTTACAGTTTGACACTGTGTCACTGTCCTACTGTATGTCCTCAGTCCCTACAGGCATGTATATATGTGATAAATGTACTGCTGACATGTACGCTATTAAATCAGTGAAAGAGTGTGCACACAATGAAAATTTGAAGAAATGAATATTTCATGAATACATTTCCATTCACATAGGATAGTATATATTCTTAGTTCAAGAAGGCATGGGCAATATTCCTGCAGTCCATGTGCATATCATGAGGAGTGACATAAATATTCATGACAGAAGCCGTTATTCCATTTTCTTATTTCTTTACGTTCCTTTGATTCTGTCTTGTTGGACTAAAATGTGTTTCAGTAAGTACTGTGAATACTGGCACAGATTAATTCACATTTCAGGAACAGTAATGCGTCTAAGAACAAGATAGTGACTGAGGCATTAAGATGAGAATAATGACCGCAAAATGCTTAAGTCAAAATTTAAAAACTGAAAGATTACGTTAGTTCACGTGACGACTTTCACACAGCTTAAATTTTGTCCAAACATGCATTTTAAGCATATATATGGCTTTGGGACCAATCAAATGTTTATATTCACTGTATGCTTGTTCAGATAGATGGCATTAGAGAGTACAGAAGTGTCTGTTGTTCTGGTTATTCCTGTACATCAGAGAGATGTTCCTCTTTGAAAGTTAGCTAATTTGATAAACACAACAGAGTTTGTAGTTTTAAACAATATTTTGGCTGACAATCTACAGCGGGGCCGCCCTATAAAAGCAAATGTCCCTGACTGATGGTATTTCCTTCAATGGACAGCAGTGCGCCGTGCCCCAGACTCTACTGAGACTCTACCAAGCCTCTCTGGTTTCCCAGTTGCTTAAGAATTGTGGAGGAAGTGAAGGAGTACTTCAAGTACACTGAGCTTCATGTATAATTATTATTAAGGGAGGCAGATGAATAAACTAAATATAAGATACAGGCATACAGAGACATAAGACATTAGACATAATGATCCGCCTCTAATCAAAGTCTGTTACATTGTCAAAAGGGAAGTAAATAAAGATTAAACGTTTATAGATCCCAGACAGAAGCTGTGAACTACATAAAATAAGATATACAATCCATCTCAGAGTGAGCAGCTTGGTATCTTATCTGGCAGAGCATATGCCAGTTGGGCTTCTCGACCCAACTATGTGGGTTCCAGTTCAACTTGTGAACGGGAACTGAGACTTGGACACATTTATTAAGGTGCTCTACAGAGACATTTTCACTACTCTGATTATTATCATCATTGTTCCACTTAACTTCAATCATTCAACTTGACATTTTGTCTGGTCTTATTGTAATAAATTCTGTATAGGAGCCACCAGTGGAGCTTTTACTTCTGGTCTTGTTCACTTGGATGCACTTTGTTGAGTCATGCTCATCTCTATTCCTTTATTTGCTCTGTTCAGTTTGTTTTTCCTGGGTATTTTGGGGCCATATTTCTGCCCAACTGAGAAAAATTAAGATGATCTCTGTTTTATAGATGCCCATTCATCTCATGGGAATCACATGAACCAGCACACAGTGTGTAATATATTGCCTCCATATATTCTGTTATTATAAATCATAAAAACATTTCTGTGTCATAGCACACTGGCAGTGCCTTGTGAGGAGCAATGAGATTGTCTCAGCTGGATTCATGTTGTATGGTTTACTGACAAATGAGGGCACAGATTAAAACACACGAGCGCGTGCACACACACACACACAGATGCAATGATGTTGGAATCTGGATAATCCCAGTGTTGTTAAGGTATCTGCTGAGATACTCTTCATGTGATCAAATCTACATCAAGTGTCTCAGCCTTATTGTTCTGTACCACAGACGCTGTCTAAAATCTTGACGTCCAGGACAACTGACAAGAATCTGTCAATACCTTATTCTCTAAACATGAATTACTGTATTTTGTCCTCTGTCACGCTACAACTACATGCTATATTCAAATCTGTGTTCTCAGGTTGTGACTGTATTTAGTTTTAGACCTGCTGATTGTAAATGTACATGAATAATGCATGCCAAGGTCAAGGTCTTCTATCAATTTTCTTTAAAGGATCTACTGAAGAGTCCAAGTCCTTACCCAAGGGCAGGACATAAGGATCTTGCTTCCACGCATACTGATTACTAACCAACATTACACTACATAACATTTCACAAACACACCCAGTGATATGAGACACCAAGCAGGTTTAACTCCATGCTTGACCATTTTATCAAATTATTTTGATGGTTCAATACAGGGTTGTTGCTGGTCATACAAAACCTCTTGTCGTCATGTCACCGTGTTAATCCTGACTAAACTCTTTTATGCTCAAGCCTTCACAGAAAACTCATCTGTTACAATTACAGACACATCAAGCGATGCTGTATATCCAAGACCAGGTAAGAAGAACCCAGTATTTGTCAGAGCAGAATCAATTAATCTAGGTCTTTTAACCTGCACTGATCCATTAGCATCAATGTAAATATGGATTAGTTTGTTGGCTCATTGAGGGAAAGAAACAATCACCTGCACTTTTCATCATTTGATAAATCTATTCCTAATTAAGCCCATTAGTCAGACATTATTGTTTGATTTCCATTCACGTCTTATTCTGTGTCTGTTAGACTCCTCAGTTTAACACAGAGGTTTGACTTCGATAACAAAAGGTCAAGTTGAGTTAATTAGACTTCACCCTGAGGGCACTTGAAGCAAAACCTGATCTACAATCAAATCAGCAGCACTAGGCCGACCCGCTCCTGGTGGTGCCACAGACAAAGTAACTGGAAACAACACAGTAACACTCCACAGTAAGCAAGTGCACAGGACAAACTGCTAAATTATAGATAACCTGGACAACTCAGTGAACCAGTTCACCTAATGGAAAACTTTTTAAGCAACACAGAGAGATGGGGAAAGTGAGAGAGAGACAGAGAGAGAGAGAGACGGAGAAAGATAGAGATCTTTTTCTTGAACTCAAGCGCTGTATCTCAGAGGAGAGAGGTGGGTTAGGGATGAATATTTCATCTTCCTCTCCCTCTGTATCCACTCACTCTATCTTTCTCTCACTCTGTTTCTGACAAGAAGAGTTCTGCTCGAGCAGAGTATCTGTCTTTTTCTGAAGCATTTCACGGCCTTGGCCATACAGCCTGAATCTCAGCCCTTCGCTCCCACCGAGACCAATCACAGGTCACGCCTGCCTTCAAGTTGTGGCAGCCCTGTGCTGACAGCCTGGCGAGTTGAATTTAAATTTTAGCATGGTTGGGTTTTTCTTACTATCACACCATTACATTCCCCGTCCTCTTTATTTCTTAACCTTGGTTCTTCTTTTTCTTCTGCTGTCTTTCACATGCACCACATCATTTCTTCTCTTGATTCGCCTGTCCAGTCTTATGATTTTTCGTCTCTGCCTCCACTTCACTGACCCTGTTTTTTTTTGCTCTCTATCTTTTGATTTCTGCACTAATACTACACACAGTCCCTGCCTCCCACACACAACACATTTCTGCGCTCCTGTAACTGTGTGTCTTGTGTTTCAGCTGCATCTGCTACACACTGTAAGCATTTCACTCACGCTGACACAAGGGCGTTGTCAATTAGAAGAGGGCTGTAATGTTAAACTCTGGGGTGCTCTCAACAGGAGGCTAAGCGCCATTTCAATCAGAATACAATCATGGATGACACTTAGCCGAAGCATGGCTGTGACAGCTAAATGTTGACGTGTCATTATAGAAGTGCCAATTTAACGGTGATGGGAGAATTTACTCCCCACGTCTCTGGGGTTTTTTTCCTTATCAAATTGCTACATTATTTTGTGTGATATGTTTTAATTTATGTGTGCTTTCATTTCCTCCTTGCCTACATTTTCCTATGATGTCATATCACTTGTTAATATGTGTCGGATGGGAAATGCTAACACTGTTGACCCTGATATGGTGGCAGGTATATAATGAACAGCAGTACTCCTCAGAGAGTGTTTCCTGTCTCGGCTCCAGAGAGAGTCACCTGCCTGGCTGGCTCTGTGCAACGCTTGTCTCGCTAACCTGGAGCAACCTCGTGTTGCGAAGCAAACACATCTCTCTTGACATATCGGGGCTGATGATATGTCAGTGCCTCATTCTTCGAGCTCTTTCCACCTGTGCAGGTTTATGTGCTGAGGGATAAAGCCACCACCAGCCGCAGCAGAGAAAGGTTTGACAAGTTTCCACATTTGACTCTGACTGTGCTGTATCTACAGTATATTTGACTGCAGGAGCAAGTAAGTCACACAGCAAACAAAGGTAAGATTAGCTGAGGTCAAATCTTTTTTCGACTCCACAATAAAACCATCATCATTACAAAATCCTACACATGTTGCACAGCTACATACATGAAGCATCAATACGTAAAATGCATACATAAAGTGAGAGCGTTCGACCACATGAATAATGCATGCCCACTCATGCTACTCTCAAAATAGTCTACTGTCAACATGCCAGCCTGGCATGACAGAAGGAGGATGTTGAATATTGGATTGCATCTCTCATTGCTGCAATCAATAGCTGGCAGGTCAACGTTCAGACTAAGAATCTGACGCACCAAAATGAAAAGGATATTCAAGGTTAGAGAGAGAGAGAGGCTGGAGCGCTGGGTCCAACTCTGGCCCATGCACCTCTGAGAGAAACTGTGAACTGTGAAGTGTAAAACGACTGAGCTGAAGAACTCACTGAATTAATGTTGGAGAAAGAAAAGAATCTAATTAATAGGTAAGAAAGGAAAATCTAAAAAGAATGTGGAAAAAAAACAATTCCCTGTTTTTTTGCAGACACAAGTATTTCTGCTATCTCACTGCTCGCCTTGAGCTCCTACTCACAACCAGCAAAACTGGCCTTAAGGAAAACATCAAAAGCAACAGCCAACTAATTAACACTGCAGCCCTCCCCTGTGGGCTCGCTCCTCTCTGACATTAATTGCACAAGGACTCCTTAAAGAGTCAAATGGTGTGAGCGTAGATATGGGAATGTGGGAGTTTATTTTACTTTATCCTCCATGGAGGTTACTGCTATCTCCTTCCTAGATAAAGCTCAACAAACTATCCTCGAGAAACAGTTTGCCAGTAATGGTTATGTTGATGGAGATCTGAGAGGCTCCTGCTACACAAGGTCTCACTTAAAAAAAAAAAAGAGTTGTATTTGAAAATGTTACTTTGCACGTCACTCTGAGCAACTCATATCTAAAACGCTTATTTTCTATTGCTCGCGTCCACACACAACTCTCGGCCTCTGCCTGGTTCACTGAATGTCAACCAGTCCAGCAAAGTTCTTGGACAGAGAACCAAGTTTAATAGCCCTGTAAAAGTGCTGAGGTGCTGGGTTTTCCTGCTGTAATGGTGCTTCCCTTTCTGTTCAGTGGGCTTATCTTTTCCTGCACGCACACCTCCCAGTATGTGATTCACTGAGAGCTACTGCTGACTTGTGGAGAATATCAGAGTTGTCTCAGTGGTACGAGTAATTCATCCCAGTGAACAACACGATAATATTACTACAAGCCATATACTCAATGAGATTACGATGTTCTACAGCATTGCAGCACAAAAGGACTTGTTCGTTATCTCCTGAAGAAAGATTGCTCCCTCTAATAATTTGATTTTAACAGGAGAGAAATATTGGGCTTCGGTATCACATAGTACTGACTTTTCCAACTGCATTTGTCTTTTTTTTTTTTTTTTTACGTAACAGTATGCTATCTTATGAAAGTAGATTCTGAGGTTTTCACTCAGTACCCGAAGAGAAGTGCAATAAAGTTTAAGTCAAATAATCTACAGACTTGAACCTCTTGGTCTTGAGCTGTTATCAGCACTGCAGGTGTGGTCCCATGCAGCACAGATTTCTCCTTTTACTGTCCGAGTTCTGGACATTCAGTCCCTGCAGCTTCTGATACTAAAAATATCTAGGGCAAAAATATCTGAATCCTGTTTTAAGTTAATTCACTCCATTGGAGTTCTTATAGCACTCTGCCAAACACTCCCTACCAACTGGGCCTCATAAAATGGTAATGAGAAGGCTGCTGTCTGCTGACAATGAGATAGACATAGCTAACACAGATGCACTGGCAGCAGATCGAGATTGGCTGCTTATTTCACTGTTGGAAAAATGCTGCATCCAGGAAAAGAGAATTGGTTTGGAAAATCTTTATCTCTGGTAGTTTGACTTTGTCTCTCTGGCTCAGTGTCTACAATAGAAAAACTGTTCATTCAGAACTGAGTTGTTTCTTTTGCTGACACTGAGCACTTTGGTCTGGCAAATGAGCTGCGTGTCCTACTTCTCCCATCAACGCTCCCAAGAATGATTCATACTTGACAGCAGCAAAAAATCAAAGCAGCAAATTCATTACTCATAACCTGCCAATTTGGGAATAGCACTTTAAAAACTCAAGACCAAACATGCCAATGAAATGAGCTCCAAAGCGCGCTGGCAGCTATTTCTGTAATCTAGCTGCTCTCTGCTGCAGTCCCCAGTGGATAACAAACATCTTTTGTTAACACTTTGAGCCCCGTGTAAGACCTCAGCTCTCTGGGGGCTGCTGCTGAAGGTATTAATATTTCACTCCTTGTACATACGATGAAACTTAAAAGACCATCAATCTGAGACAGAGTGTTTATCTAAGGGGTCAGCTGACACAACAGATGGGGAAAAATGACTGTGGATCAAAATCTTTTCGATCTCAGCGGAGGAGCGCATGGAAATCTGCCTTTCCTCCTTGTGCAGCAATCTGCTAAGACCAAATGCCTCCTACTGTGAAGATTACACTCAAGATGCTACTGTGCCTGAGCAGAGGTAACACGAGGCAGTAGAAGTCTTTCATAACACAGTCTCTGGCAATAAACTAGGGATGATCTGCTGAATAAATTCCTTCGATCAATATGTTTATCAGTATTAAGAATGGACCACACAATCATTTTTATGTGGCAGGGGCAACTTGTGGTGACAAAGAATTATCCACTTATTCTGTGCTTTCCATCAGCTTTACTTTGTTTTGTTCATGCTACTTTACTGTTTTGGTTCACTCACTGTCAACATCATAGTGTTGTTTCAGGCAGCTGATTTTAGGGAGAAGCTCTAAAAATAGACTGCACACTAGCGGCTCAGCAAAAAAAAACTGAAAGACGGACACTGCTAGCAAATAACCAAGTGACAACATAGTGGTGAGATATTTGGAGGAGGTGAGAGTGAGAGCTGGTGAGGCAGAGTGAACATTAGACTTCTGTTCATAATGGTTATTAATTTATTTTTGATTGCATAATACTGTCGGCTCTTTTCCCGCAGGGTTCTGCAGTGTCCTCTTCCTTAATTCATATTTAACACAGTTTTATATAAGCTTCTTTTCCTCATCCTGATTGTCAGGAGTTTCTATATCATCTGAGTGTTTGTAACCCTTTTATATTGTTTAGGAAATCTGAACTGACATGTTTAAACCCTGACAGGTAGACATCTATTAGCCTTCACCTTCTATTTAACCTGCATGGTCGGATGTCATGTTATCACACAGCTGACTGCTGCACTGCCTCAGTGGATTTGTTTTAAATTGTAGCTCAGTCTTTGAAGTCTGTTATACAAGACAAGAGGTAATGGAGACAAATGACAGTTTGCTGCTCAGGCCCATTATTGGAAATCACTCCTCTGAATAAATGTACGGCCTGTGCATTTAGATCTCAGAGGGAACATCTGCAGTCGTATTATTCATTCAGGGTAAAGCAATTTGCTTCATGGCTGAGTCATGTTGGTCATTTCAGTTCATCTGAATTACATAGACTGACATACCAGCTAATTAGATACACAGCTTAATGCAAAATAATGCAATAACACTGCAATAAAAACTTTGTCCAAATGGAGTTGATTTACCTCTGCACTCATTTGGTGTTGTGGTGTTGTATTGAACTGTGTTATATTGGTAGACTGAGTGTAATGTTTATATAGGGGTGGACGAGGTGGATGGAGCAGTAGACGGGCGTTGCAATCTTAGGTTGTAAATGCTGTGGTATGTGGCATTGGTCAGTCTCCATAAAATGTTAATGAATTGAAAACATCTTTCAATACAATGCAGTTGAACACAACAGCACCACTAACTAGAGCTTTAAAAAAAATGAATCATCATGTCTCAGCACACCGTGTCAACAAAGTCTGAACGTTATAAACCCCACAAACACAGGATATATTGCATCTATTACACACTCACACCCAATAAACCGGCCACTCAATTTATATGTGATTGTGTAGCCTCAGGTTCAACACAATTACCAGAGCCATGTGCATGAAGTTGTCCACTGCTTTTACCAAGACCTCCCTGCGTGACCTTTAAAACTGTTCTATCAGCTGTCTCAGTGCTCCAAGAAGCTGGAACATGTGCACTGATTCACCTCAGTTTACACTGGCTGCAAATGATGCTGAACAGGCCGTCCATGGGCATTAAATACTGGCATCTGGCTGGGGCACAGGAAGAGGCAGTGAGATGAGATAAAAGAGCATTTTTCATTCACTCCACTCTCTGTGGTAAAAGCACGCCCGGATGTTTACCTGTGCATTTTCCCTTTTTTATGCACGCACATCTGGTTCCTTTAAAATCTATGCAAATTTTGTCAACTATGGGCACTTCACAGCAGATTTAACATGGAAGAAATACATTTCAACACATTTAATGTTAAGGTAAATTTATCACACTGAACTGAAATGATCAAAACAAAACAACATATACTGATGCAGATCTTTAGATTTACTAATCAAAGGGCTGTAGATGCACAGAAAATAGCATTTTATGTGTGGTGAGTTTTTCTTCATCCCACAAAATCTGCTTGTGCATGTTTAAGACACAGACGATGCAGTGTTGTGCTTGCTTCGTGCATTCGTCTTATTAGTCAGTGTCATTGATATCATGATAAAATTCAGATTTATATCTGTAGGCACGTATATACATACTGTAAAGATGTGGGAAAATTCAAAAGAAAAATGTGGTTTAAGAACAAAACCATGAAAACTGTGAAGCCAGATGAAAAGTGCTGCAGTTGGAAAAGACAACACATGGATCTGGAAAAAAAAAAGGAGGGCAAGAACAGAAGCATCCTGGGAAATGAAACAGGGAGCGATGCCATAAAAGTATCTTTTATGTCAGCCCAACTGGAGCTGCATAAATAATTTCAACCATCTTCTGCTGCACTATGTGAATCCACAATTTTGTAAATGATAACGAAAGCATAACAAAAAGTGGGTTAGCCAGGAAGCCAAATAAGGGGAAATCCAGAAGTATAAACCCTGCTATTACTCATTTCAGTTTGCCCTCAGCTTTCTCATATCACCCACTGAACAGCCACTTATCCTCTGAGGAGCAGAAAGAGCTGTATCACTAATGTGGCCACATCCGTCAACACTCATGCTTTAAAGACACAATTTAACTTTATTTTTAAAATCCACTGTCCGACTGAGACAGAGTACATGAAACTCCTGTCACTTAACCACAGCTGACTTGCTCACTTGCTCTCTCTCAGTCTGTCTGTGCAAATATACTCAGCTGCCTAATCCTGCAGGGGGAGATGAAAGTTGAACTGCTATCAAAGTGAGTGGCACTGATCTCATATTTGATATTTACAGACTTAACCTTCCTTGTAGACTCCCACAGACAAAGGTCGCACGAATCTCTACTGTGGCAGGACGTTTGAAAATAAAAGGCTGTGAATCCCCAGAGCAAAATGTAACATTTATATTTCATTATATGTGGTAATCATATCATCTTGTACCTGCGCTTTTATTCAGTGAATTAATACGGCAGAGACAGGGCATTGATTGTCTTGCAGTCCCATGAGAATCCAGTTAGCGTTTAATTTCCTGTAAATCAATCCATAGAGGTACACGGGGGTATCCAGCAGAATGGCTTTGTTTCCAGCGTGGCTATAATGAGGCAGCTAATGAGGAATTGTTATCTGCTGCCGTGTACAGAGTGACACACTGATACCTGTACTTTCACCAACCTGCTGTGTTGCCCTATTAATAAACTGTAGACAACGGTCATAGGGGGAAACTCACATCAACTTAATACACTCATACTGGGCTGCATGCCTGTTTGTGTGTGTGTGTGTGTGTGTGAGAGTGCACCCCATTGCCTCATTAGCAGCAGGCAAAATGTTGTTCTGACATTCATCTGCTTTACCAGCTATAGACTGTAACAGGCCCAAATAGGGCTGCCCCTATGTTCAGTGCCAACTGCTTCAAGGTTGCTGCAACTGAGTACACCATACCTCCACATCACTGACAATAACACGTCTCCTGCCTATTCCCATTGGGCAATATTACTGGGAAAGTGTGAAACAAGAAGGGAGGGGGGGATCAGCCACAGTTTAGCTTTCTTGTAGCCTCATGGGTGCGGTAACAGTGTTGGGAAAAGATCGAACAGTTCTTCTGCAGTAAATGCAGCTCTTTGCAATACTGTTCCATACATGCATTATGCACATGGACCACTTTGCTAAATCATGTGCACACATAATTTGCTGTGCACATTGATACACTAAAGCATATTGCAACCCAGTGCATAGTACAGTTTCTTTGGGGCCTTTATGATCAATTATTCATCATGTATTTCATTATGGTTTAGTTTACTGGGCACCAGTGGCACGAATAAGGATTTTCTCAGAACTGTAACATTTGTAAAGAGCAAAAACAAAAACAAAAACGATAAACGATAAACGATAAACTGGAACCATATAAAGTCTGAGTAGTGGTGTCTACTTCCATTAGACGTGGATTTTCTCTGACTATGTGTAACTAGCTCACATGAAGACTTGTCTTAAACTGCTCTCATGCTGCCTATTCTTGGACCATGTTCTCCCAGTCTGTGCTTTTACTCGCACCTGAGGCCAGCAGCCTTGAAACTATAACCCATTTTTCACAACTGAACAAGAGAGCTTCTCTTTCAAGCGAATGATGCTTTTACTGCAGATTTTCATTTTTTCCAACCATCATCCAATCTCTGGGCCATTTCAGTAATGCACCTGCTATATTAGTTCTCTGCTGCAGAGAGAAAGGACTTTCTATAAAAAAGAAAGCCTCTTAGTGCTCAAATCCCTTTTCTTCTTTGTTTTCATTGGGGGCATTTTAATCTGAATGCCACACAAACTTCAATGGAGAAGAAAATCATATCCTGATCTGCATGAGAGGAGAAATGGCAGGAGTGACATGAAAGCAATTGAAAATATGTCATCGCAGCAGTCATGCAAAATATAGGTTACATGCATAGACAGAGGCAAGGTATAGAAATCTGTTGGGTGGATGATCACATTGTTCTCTGCTCACGTGGAAAAGTAAATGATGCACAGCTATGTGCTCATGTTGTTGTTGTCAGACAGTTATCAGGGCAGATGGACAAGAAGAAGAACTGTCATGCAGAAATCTGTCGGCGTTTTGCATGAAAGCTCTTTTCTATCGCTTCGGGCAGGAATATCAGTTATTCCTGTGCAAGAGGAAAAATGGATTATTACACACAACATTACACAAAGTCAATACAGCACAACTTATTTGCAGTGTGGAGAACATTGCTTGCGTCACCTCTTCGCACTCTAAACCTTCAAGCACTCATATAGTGCATGTGGGGACAGCATGCAGCAAATTCTGCATTTTCTTTTTTCACACACTGCCCCGCTCGGGCAGTTTTCAGGCTGTTAATCATACTGCTTTTTTCTCCTTCAGAAGGACAGGTTACATTGATTGAAGACTGATAGGGTTGATAAACTGACCAGGGCTTTGCTTCCGCCCACAGACAGAGTGAATCTAATGACTGTCTTCAGCTTTATTCAGCTCTTATGTTGCTTGTTAAGGCTGCACCATCTATGAGAGCTTTCAATCCCCGCCGGCTATGACTTTCCCCACGCCTGCATCCTACCATGAGAAATTCAAAAAGACTTGGAGCCCTCCAGGAAGACAATTAGAGTCATCTTTCTCTTGGTATGCAGCGTTGCCGTGACAGCAAGCTTTGAGCACACTGCTATGCATAATGCAGCTCTTAAAACTGCACCCATCGCCGGTCCATGGGGGAGCTACTGCAGGATGATGCGTGCCATGCTGCTGAAAGACTGATGAACTGAGCTAATCAAATCTGATGAGTGGGGGAAACCAACTGGATCTCAGTCCACAGTACTGTGTCATGTCATAGATGAGGCCTGGGCAGCAGGCTCTGCACATCTGGCATAAGGTGTTACAGCAGTGTGGGGCAGGGGGTGGCCACCAAGACCGGCCGTAAAGAGGGCTGGGCAGTGATCATGCTGCTGCGCTGCAACGTGTGCGTCTTTGTGTCAAAATCACACACAGCACCAGCAGAAGAAGAAGAGAGAAGATGATGAAATCCTATTCAGGATGACAGAGTGTAAAGAGATCAAGTCAAGAAAATGAAACAAAGACACAAAGACACATCAGCGCAGAGGAGAGAGTGACAGAGGGACGAGCAGAGAGAGAGAGAGAGACAGGTGAAATAAGTGAGAGCACAGGCCAAAATGAAAGTGTGCGTTCTCACTTGCTCGTTTTAGTCGACAACTTGCTCTTAGCCCCCGAGGGACATCGTCAGCTCCTCACACGTGTCCATAAATATCTCTGCAGGAGTGCGTGTATCACCCCTCCAGGAGATGGGGGTGGGGGTGGAGGTGTAAGGAATAAAGCTGCCACCCTCTCTGACTGCACAAATTGTTGACTCAGATAAATGAAGGCGATGGAGATCCCTGTTATTTGTTTGGGGTTGATAACTATAACACTCACACCAGTTGAAGCCGTGGACATGGAGGGTTTAGGGATTTTGAGACACTACTGAGAACATCAAAGAATTTCACACCCACGATGCCAATAGATAGACAGTTCATTAGTTTTCAGTGCCAAACAAATACACAGAAAAGGTCACTGTAACACACTGGGGCTGCAGCCAGCCAAAGAGTACTGTAACAACAACAACAACAACAACAACAACAGTGGCAGATCACTGACTGTGCAGCCATCTGCTTCCCAAGCATCACTGCTGCTGTCTGACAGCACTTTTTGTTTTCCTCAGCACAAGAACATGACAGAAAAGACAGCTCATCCTCCTGACCTCAGCGACCTTTGGCTTGACACATGTAAACAGAGCTGCTGTTTTTTATCCTTATCTCGGAGCTCTTCAGGCACTTAAACCTATACCTCTCGACTTTTGCCCCGGTAATAAACATTATCAGCTATGAGACCTTTTACAGACAGATGTGCACCTCTCCAAATCACATCTAATCAACTCAAGTGATAACAGATGGATCCAATCAAGGTAGTCACAGCTTGATCAGGACTGGATGCGACCAAGCTAAATTTGAAGTGTGATAGCAATGGGTATAAATATGTATGAATGAATGTGATACAGTTAAGTTTCTACTCTTTTATTAATATGGAAACATTTCTATCATATTGTTTCTGTTTACAATGTGACTGTGGATTTTTGAGTGTGTTCAAAGGAACATTTTCAATCTTCCACCATAAAAATAACAAATGTACTGGTGAAAGTAGGATCCGCTAACTAAAAATGAATCACATCTAAGAGAAATCATTTGAGAATACTGCAGATATATTACTGGAAAATACCATACACTTGGAGCTAAATTGTAACTACCTGCCAACTTGTCTCTTGATGGCACAAAGCCCCACAATGTGAAATAATCTAAAGGGCACCCAGCTGTGTGATTTATCATAAAGCATGAGATATGAATAGTAACAAGGGCATCACTTCCACAAGGTTTCCACTGGGTGTGTGAATGCATGAGTGTATGAGTGCATGTTGGGAAGATAATTAACTGTAAACCAGTGTACGATGAATGTGCTTCTAGGTACGAGGAGAGGATGCACGCTGTGTGATAAGAGGGGAATGTGAAGCAATCCCAGGTATAATCCAGAAAAGTGAGTGGTGTGCAAACACAGGGAGAGGAGGGGGAGGGGGGCACAATGGGTTGCTGTCACCATAGCAACGACCCCATTTAATACCCCCCACATCCTCAAACATGAACAGACAGCTTAAAAAAAAAAAAAAAAAAAAAACTTTAAACAATATACTGCTATTCATATATTCCAGAGTTGGATGGGGTTTTCCTGACAGCATCATGACAGATGAGTCAGACAAGCTTTTCCACAGGAACCCATCCATCATCCAATAACACAATCACATTAAACACTGCACCACTTCGTGTTCAGTTTCACAAGTCAGAGAAAAAATATTCAACTGGGTGACAAATAATCAAAATGTTTTTGGGTGTTGGTTTGGTTTTGTTATATTTTTTTGTGTCTTTGTGCAGAAAAATCATAATGTGGTCCTTTATGATTTAAAATACAATCTTATTTCTAAACTGACAGAACTATCAAAAAACAAAATAGATGCAGTTCCTTGAATTTGTTGGATAAATCATCTTCTCCATCCTGACAGAGTCTCTTGTGAACTGAACGCCCCTCAGACTCCTTTCCTTTGTCCTAGAGAGCTTATTGTCATAGCATCAGTTTCCACTCTCTTGGCTCCATCTTCTGGGGAGCAGTGAGCACTGCTGGCAGCTGCTGTATAGGTCCAGTACATGTCTTATTTCACAGACTGTCTGAATCCACGCTTACGATTTAAAAAAAAAGAGTGTGTGCCAGTGATATTGTGATTTCTCGACTCCGCTATTTAGGTCACAACACGGGTTTTACTGTGACAGAGAAATTATGTTTGTAGCATTACTTTGACTGCTGTACTTTGACTGCTGTAGTTGATTTGTTGAGAAGAAAATCAGATACAGGTCTTCTTTAAGAAAAGTGTCCAAGTCAGCCCCCCCCCTCCCCCCCCAACCATTATAATTTACAACAGAGCTATAACTTTGAGCTTTTATGATATTGGTATGACTACGTTATGATTTTGAAAGTCGTAATTTGGCCTTTTTTAAGTAGTAGGTTGTACATAGGCGTTTCTGTTTCTGTCAATAAACCCTTTGTCACTTTTTTCTACTTTTGATGGTGTAAACTGTTCTGATATCAAGACTGGTAACGGTATCAGTCAGCTCTCTGCCCCGCCGTGCCTGCTGCTCTCTCCGCTGGGGGCTGCTCCGTCCGGCGGTCAGCAGCGGGTCGCACATCGTGTCACATCCAGGTGGCAGCAGATAACACAACAGCCGGTACACCAGCTGCTAATTGAGCCCGAGCGAGAGCGGGGAGCGGAAGAGGCGTCGAGAAACAAATTGAAAACAGAAATGGCGGGGGTTTGTTGTTATTAGCAGCGTAACTGCGAAACGGTAGCGACTGGAGAGCTGTGTGATGCCGAAGGTTTCATAGAGAAAAGACTTTATAAACGCAGAACAATGACGTCGCTTAGCAACAAGCCGGTTTAAGCTAACAGCTTACAGCTACATCGTGTGTAGCAACGCCGTGGGTTCCTTCTAACGTTAGCAAAAGTTAGCTTCAAGTTAACCTTTTTCTTTCTCCGCTGACAAGCTGCTTTAAGCAATCACCGACACTAGAGCAGTCAGGTTGCCTGAGGAATGTTCACTTAAACAGCCGTAATTTGACAGCTCACCCCCACAGCTCTTATTTCTGTTGCTCTGTTTGTGAGTCACCAACTGACCATGACACGCAGTTAAATATAAACTTACCTTAGGCTCCAGTGAAACCACAGATCATGTCCGTCAATGGGAAAGTCATCCCACACACGCCGCTGGCCGTGGACTTCTGGCAGGTGCGGAAGTGTCCCCATACCCGTCTGTTTTCTTGTCGCATATGCACAGCGACCACACTGTGGGTTTGACGTCCACCTGGAGCGACCGGCCCATCTACTGCTCACCTACCACTGCCACACTGCTGAGACTCAAGCTACAGGTGAGCGGTGGGGTCAGATATATGCGTTGATAAGCGAAATTACAATCCTGCTCCAGGTCTAAAAATGCAATGGCACAGAGTTAAGATTTCTTCCAGTGCGGTTAATTCAGTGCACTGAAGCGTTTTAAAGTATGCAAATAAGATCGTTTGAGCTTAAACGAAATCATTTCTTATCACATCTTTGCAAAGCCGCTGCAGTGCAAACAGTTAAATCAACATTTAATAATTGTAAGGTGACAAGCACTATTACAAACTAACTTAAGAAGCACGTCAGGATAAGTGAGAGGGAATTGGGAAGTGATGCACATCCATGCTTACTGGTGCTGTCACTCTGAAGGCATATTAGTGTGAATATTTCTTATAACATACAGGTAGGTAATGAACCAAAGAAATTAAGTCAGAGGTAATAGTCAGCCATGCAGAACAAACAAATTAATGTCAGTCATAACATTGCTTGTATGAAAATATCTGCACTCATATGTTCAAGGTTTCTTCCAGTTTGTAACTTAATTGTTGATTCAATCACATCACTGCTCAGGTTAAAGAACAATGGATCCATCCTTTGGAGGTGGGTGAGCCTCACATGCTGCCACTGGATGACATCGGCAAGGAGACGTTGACAGTGCACCTAATAGACGCCAACCACTGTCCAGGATCTGTCATGTTTCTTTTGAAGGCTACTTTGGCTCCATACTGTACACAGGTCAGTGTCTGAACAATTGATCTGACAGGTCTTACATGTTGGGAATGTTTGTCTAATTATTCCTTGTGATCTTTTCTTTCCTCTTACTTTCCAGTGTCATAATTTGTGTGATGTGACATGATGGAAAAATGCACAGTTCAATATACAAAAAAATAACCATCAGCATTCTTCAATGCTTTTCATTTCAGGTGACTTCAGATATACTCCCACTATTCTGCGTGAGCCATGCCTAAGGACGAACACCACTATAGATGTCTTGTACCTTGACAATACAAACTGTGACCCCAATCGCACCCTCCCCTCCAGACAGCGAGCCACTCAACAAATCAAAGAGATTATCCGCAGTCACCCAAACCACAGTGTTGTCATAGGTAATTTTGTACAGACAGACATGGCTTTCTTTTTAAGTATACTTTTTGCCTTTAATGATAGTATAGTCAAGACTGACAGGAAATGGGGAGGCAGAGAGAGAGGGAATGACAAAGGGCCACCCAAGTCAGGATTTGATCCAGAGCTGGCTGCAGCAAGGCCTATAGCCTTTGCGCATGGGCGCGCCTGCTCTACCCACTGAGCTACCGACATGGCTTTCTGTTGTAACTCACAAGCACATATATTGATCTTATAAAGAATCACAACAACTAACAGCCCAGAATATTTAAGAATTGCTCCATTTCGGGAGATGAACTCACAAATGTCGATGTCATTCACACATTGCTGCTTTTATTCATTCCACTAATTAATCGTTATTATCAGCCTTAGGATGAAGGATAAAGTCAGTAGCTAAAATTAAGAATATTGTATCCTTGTGTAATTTGAAATTGAATAATATTGTGCGTCAGCCTAAAAATATATAAATTATTAACATGTTATCAATGTGCCATAATTATTAAGCCGACTTTGTGGTGCCTTCCAGGTCTGTATGCACTGGGAAAGGAGTCCCTGCTGTTGGAGCTGGCGATGGAGTTTAAAACCTGGATTGAGGTGAGCTTTGAGAGGATGGAGACCCTCAAAGCTCTGGAACTGCCTGATGTTTTCACCACTGACCAAGGAGCTGGTCGCATCCGAGCCGTGGAGCAATCAGAGATCTGCTCTGCCTCTTTGCAGCGGTGGAACAAAGAACAACCCACGTTGGCCATCTTGCCCACAAGCAGGCCTCTGGTCTCCTTTCACCCCAATGTCCATGTGGTGCCCTACTCTGACCACTCCTCTTATCAAGAACTGGAGGATTTTGTCTCTGCTCTTAAACCTACCTGCCTTGTACCCATTGTTGGTAAGTGTATATCTGGTAGTCTTTCTGCCTTACTACATGGCAAAAAATGCCATGAAATCCTGGTGCCCGAGTCAGTCCAGCAATACATGCTCAGACAACCCAAGAGCCTGGTCAGTTCATCCACATATACCAGCCTTCGCCACAGACACTTAAGACCTGTTGCCCCCAAGGGGTGATATTTGAGTCTCCTGAAAGAGCATCCATCAGGTCACATGAAGACGTCTGGGAAGCAGAATGTCAGGAGCTGGATCCTTTGGAGGAAGAGATGGATGCAGAAGATAGTGAAAGAGACTCTGACCATGTCCTGATTGATATTAGCAAGAATCTCACCCCAAACAAAAACAAAGAGGGCTGACAACATGTGGAGCCTCAACATTGTCCAGACAGTCTCTGAAGATATATAATAACAAAGTCTGTGCCATTAGTCACTCCCTCCGACAACAACATCCTGACTACACCAAGGCCTGCTGGAAGCCTGTTGGGACCAGGGAAAGGTTTTTTGAAACTAATGGCAAAGTATTCAGCGAGACAGCAACTAGTGAAAATTATACCAGTCAACACAGCGGACATGGAGACACTGACAGCCACACTCTGTCAGACGATGAGAGCACAGGTGGGATAGTGGACATGGAATCAATCAGGACTGTGACATGATCTCAAATTACAATCACATTCATCAGCGAAACAGCCCTGGTAACAATTCCTGCAGTTCATCAAGCTCCTTCGAAGAGCCAAGTGAGGACTATATCGAGAGGCTTGAAAACAGTATTTTAAACTGTCTCCCCTTCACAGAAGAGGACTTGAAGACCTGGGGCCTCCAGCAGCAGAACTTTTGCAACAGTACCCCTCTGTCCACTTCATGAAGCAAGAGGTGACATGCAGACGAATAATGTGACCTGAGTCCAAGCTTTGGCCCTCCCTGAGAGGCCTTTTAGACTTTTTTGTGTGTGGTGTATGTTTACCTAGCACTTTAAAGCACAGCACTATTTTCTAATCTCTGACCTTGGTACCTCGTACTTTATATGATTCTTGTTATAGTGCCTCTATTTTTGTATGAGTGGCCTGGAACAGGTTCATGATTGTTAGTTTCTGGACTAGATCTGTCAAGTGATGATGTTGACCTCCTGCTGTGTAAGCCCATGTAGTTTGTGGTTGAAGGAAGTATTTATTCTCATTAAGGAAAAAAATATGTTCTTGACTGTGGTGGGGGAAAAAAACTGACCTGTAGGACTAGTATATAAATGTAAACCATAGACAGGGCTGAGTCACAGCTCACAATAGTCTGGTCAGATGAGAGCCAGGGCTTGGAGTACTTTGAAATATCACAGGATGATGACGTTTTTTTTTGCTGCAAAGAAAAAAGAGTTGTGAGTCAAAAGTAATTCTGATTTATTCTAAAAGCTGAAATAAAAATGTTTCTGCCATGTGCCAGATCAGCCTTTTTCATTAAAAATTTGAATTTCAACATCTTTCAATGTGAGTGATGTAATGCCTTTTATTGTTGAATCACAGGAAATATTGCTCTTCTTTTGGTGTCGTCTGTATTTTGAGTGTTCGGTGTTAGAGTTACAGCAGGAGGTTACACACTGGTACTAAGGAGTGAAAAGCATGCTTCCGTGATTGTCTTTCTAACTGTGCACCTACTCTTGAGAGGAAACTGTGCAAAATAAAGATTCTTTTAGTATATTGTTTAGCAGCTATGACTGTGGTCTTTTCTTAGTTAGGAAAAATAGCACGAGAGACTGTTCAGCAAACATGTCATTTTGAATGAATATGTCAAAGTAATCACTAATGCATGTCTTATTGTAGGAAGAGATGTGTTACATTAGAAGCATGTACAATAAATATCTTATCACTTCTTGTTGTATTCTGACTGCGGTGCTTTTGCTCTCTATGACCACCTTTGCCAACTCTACTTTTGTCCTTTCTTCGTTTTTGATTAGAGGTGACATGACCCAGCACTGTGCAGCTCACCTGCCCTCTGTGTGAATTTAATCCCTCACTCTTACAGTGTTAATCTCAGATTTTACCTGTGGACTACATTGATCTATAAACGTCACAGTTTCCCTGTTTGTACGGCGTTATTATGTTCAAAAGCTAAAGGAGACATGTACATCAAAATGATGATACTGCATACAGTTCCTTTTTCTGTGAATATATTTAAGGTGCTTAAATGGGAAGTTGTGTTTATTGTGATGTGCCACTGCGTGCTGTGTTCCTCTTCATTAGTGTGTTATAAAGGAAAATCAACTAACATACTGTATGTAACTATGATGTTCTTACATGGCAATTGTTGTTCAGTAAAGTAGAGTTATTTGCAAATCAGTGTTTCTCTGTGTCTCCATTTTTAACCAGAAAACTAAGAAGTACATGTACTGTGGTGTAGAGATTTGTTTGTAGCTTCTGCTCTACATGTAAAATGAGGATTTGCAGCTGTTTCCTGCTGCAGTGCTGTTACTGTTCCCTAAGATGGCAGTAGTTTACTTAGCATGCCAACAGATCTTACTCTCTGTGTCTTGATTCTCATTTAATTAGGCTTTCGGGTTTCTGTAGCAGATTGTGTTTTTTATGTTAAAAAAATAAGAAATCGCATACATTTTGTAGTTAATAGCATGCTGAGTAATCATTAATGGCTCAGCTCTCAACTAAATCCCATTGCCCTCTGTGGTTTTTAATAACATTATATTTCAAATTAGATCATAAAAAATATCATTAAAATGTTGTATGACAGCAATTAGCACACAGAACCGAGCTGATTGAGTGCATGAAAAACCAAGCTCTGACTAGCTCAAGTCTTTTTTCCACATTCATAGAAAGACTGTCTATATGTGTGCAGCACTTAAACATGCATGCACTTAAACATGCATGAGTAACAACCACAGAAAACCTGACCCAGCATCCCCTAATGAAACGTGACCTGAACCTCTTAGAGACCAAAAATCTACAATAGAAAGCAGTTTGAGCTCTAAACTGACACTCAGGCCTCACTGCTTTAACAGCTAATAGCCATGTTAAGGGCTAAACTGGATACTCACTTACTGTGCTACAACATCTCCACTTCATCACCTCTCCACTGCAACGTGAGCAGTGTAATCGCTCTAAACAAACAGTAAAATCAATCCAGCTGTAAAATCTCTTTTAGTTGGCCCTGATCCTGACACGTCCCATAGGCTGCACTTTAGAAAGGAGCATTATAGAAAAGCCTGGGTGTGAAGTTCAGAAACCTGCACACAATCACGTTGAGACATCATATAGTCTCCATCAATGGCTTGTCAGATTGACATGAGTGCCAACAGGAGTCTTCTCTTGTGCTCACTGAGGAATGAATGCCGCTCCTGCATGCGGGAGGAGGGAGATCTGGGATTAACAATCAGCTACAGCCGCAGAGGCAACAGTGTGTAGCTGAATACAGATGACGACCAGTGATGGCAGGTATTCAGATCCAGCACTAAACAACACCACAAAATACTTCACTACAAGTCTGTCCCGCACTGAAAACATCATGTTAAAGTATGTAAGTCTAATTAATGATTAATACCTTATGTGTGTAAGTATGCACTGCAGAAAAAATGTCCCAAGTGACTGCAATGCAATAATTATCATGCAATGGATTATCATCACTGATGTGTTAATGTGCATTTAACAAATGCAGCTGCTCAAAGTGAAACTCAATGATCTTATAATTACAGGTTCATATACTATATGATTATTTTCCTTATGGGGTAATCTTCTGATTATTTAAATCCATCCTTTGATTTGTAAATATTCAGAAAATAGTGAAAAATTCCAATCATTACAGTTGTCTGTGAAGGTTCTCAGTCATCCGCGTCATCTTTATCCTGTGGGTGTAGAAAGTAAGGCACTGGACAGATAGATAGAGATATAAGAGATAAGATAAGATAAGAGATAAGATAAGAAGTCCAGTTGCCTTACTTTCTACAACCCACAGAATCATTACAGTTATACAAGTGCCACCCTCACCATGGCAGCACGCATGTTGTCCATCCATAGTCCAAATCTCAATTCACCAAGAAACCACATCAAAAGTGTTATTAACAAATCGTCAGATACCTTTGAGTGTACTCACATTTACATTCCACCTCTAATGGCGACTCTTCTTGCAGACAAAGAGGGGCTCCGGCTAAAGCCTGTGAGATGCTCCTACACCTGCCTGCTCCGTAAAGACGCTACATAATCAGATTCACACTGATGGATGTTTTAGTTTACTGTTATAGTGGCTTAGATTACAGTTAGCTGTGATTTTTCTTGCGAGCCCAGAGGGGGCTGACTCTTGTGCTCCTGAGATTGTAATCAGGAAAAGACCTGGAGAACACCCGAGACTGCATTTGCATAAGGATTTCTGCATATTTACACAAGGCTGATTTTTTCTCTCTCCCCTGTGTTCCAGCAGCCCAGATGCTATTTAGGGGCATTCACTTGTACTGCAGGACCATAAAACATGTTTGTGACTAAAAAAAAAAAAAAAAAAAAAATGATGATGATAATAATTTGGGAGGAAAATGTAGCTTCTATTTTTTTCCACTGGAGAATATAAAGCTCTGGCAGTACAGCTAGAAATGAAAGGAAATGGAGTGGCACTACCCCTACAAGCCTCGCAGCAGGGTATTAGGCTCAAGTAATGGATTCCTCACACACACACATTACTTCAAAGTGGAAATCATGAGGACACTGCTACCTGCAAGGCCAAGCCTCTACCAGGAGTAAACTGCTCATAGAATGACTGGCTGTTCACAATTCCTCAACTCTCCTTTCAACTCGCTCTCCGTTGATCTGAGCAACACAAAGTCCAGTTACAACATCATATATTCATCACAACTGATCACAGCTTGTCAACCAAATGGTTGTTGGGCAAAATCCATTCTGACAAATCCACTAGAATCACAGTGTGGTGTTGGGTGTTTCGGGCTATTCCTCCTTTCTTCTTGTGCTATGAAGAAGAGGAGAGGGGTCCAGCTGTGTGTGATTTATTGTGCTGTTCCAGGAAGAACTCTCAATACATTTTTCAACTGTTACTAGGAATTCAAGTTCACTTAACCCTCACGACCCATAAATAAAAAAGTTAATGCACATGAAAGACTAGCACACCAGACCGCTGTTTGTGTATTGAAGCACTAAATCACAATCAGTCCAAGACTCTTATTGGCCTGCAGATTCACTGCTGTTGGAGAGAGTAAAGCCCCCCCTGACTTCTTTGAACAGCAGCAGGATCTGTCCATAATTTATATATGGTTTGACTCAAGATGTGTGTAAAGCTTTTTATCTATCTATCTTGTTCTGTATATAATAGACAGGACAAAGAGGCATTCATATTGTTTCAACATAATACTGGAAAACATCTACAAACCTTTAAGTGTCTTAAGTTCAGTGTCATTTTTTGACCGTTTTAGTCAATTCTGCTCAGACTGAACTTGACATGACTTCACATGGTCATGAAGAATGCAGCCGAGTGTCTTTGTCCTCATCTGTCATTGGTGAAAAGCATTCAAAATTCATTGGGATGAACTTCAACCCATTTCAACCTTTTTTGTCTGGTGTTTCCTCAAGGTTCAATTACCTCTTCTCTGATAGACGGATGGCCTTAAAAGAATCAGAGATGTTTTTGCTATGGGCAATGCTGGCGACCGCCCAGGGCGCAATCTATGTAAGGCCATCTATTTGCGCCCTCCAAAAACATACATACAACATAAAAATCCATGTGAATGCATATATCCCCAGAACTACATCAAACATGGAGTGACTGATACACATTTCAGCACCAATACACTGTTGCCCATAAAGTTGGAACAATTTTGTTCTCAGAGACATTCCTCTTTTTTTCCTGTTATAAGGGCAGTACTGTATGGTTTAGTTTTTCACAGTGACATGTTTGCAAGGGATTGATCAATAACGTTTAAATAAATCACAATGTCACAATCATTTCATGAGAAGAGGTATATATATATATATTATTCCAACTTTATGGCAACTGTGTACACATTTGTAATGCTCTTGTTGTCTTGTTTTTTCCTCTCCAATACAAATAAATGTTCAAAAACACATTTTACAACACATTTTATGATAAAACTATAAATCCTGTGTTTTTTGTTTTGTCATTCTTCACTCCACATATTCCCAGCTACCCTCTGATAACAAGTGCCACCGGTACTCCCAATGCCCTCTCAACTACCTCCTCACTGACATATTTTATAGATGCTACACATGAATTTGTTTTAGATTTGATTTTTTTTAACTCTTTTCATTAAATAAGTAGACAGCAACAACAATATTTGTACAGGTGACAGAGCCTGAATGCGTTTCTATACTGTACTTAACCATCTATTTTTAAATTACCTATCTGACTTACTGTGTTGTAGACTGACTGTCTAACTACGCTGTCAGTTTCAATACATAATATTCAGGGTTTCACTTGACTAAATATATGAATGTATTCTTTGCCAGCTGCAGATGTACCAGTGAGGGACCAGTGCTGCTTGACAACCTCAGTACGCTCAGCGCATGTACTGTGTATGTGTATTTCAGGACCATGGACAGCTACCAGTGAAGTCCATTACCATGAATCCTCTCTAAACAGAAAACCAGGGTACATTAATGTAACCTGGGCAGTTTTCTCATCCTATTCTCAGAGGACGAAGGTGGGATGGAAAAGATTGCTAACGTGCAAACAAATGTATTTTCCACAGGTTGGATTCTGAAGTTAGGGGCACATTCATCCATGATGCAGGAGAGTCCTAACCACCATCAACCCCCACCCCCAAGTGAAGCATCACATCTATATTGCGCTGGTCTGAAGCAAAGTTAAACCAGATCAACTTGATGCTGACTTGACACAGCAGAACAAGAACACTTTCCTGGAGGCGAATCCATGAGCAACAGGACGGCCTTTAAACTCAAGGCCTCAGAGAAAACGTTCAAAATGCTTGTGTGTCAGTTCTCAAGAGGCTCTTCAAAGACAACAGCTTTCTGACAGAGCTGTGTGGGAGATGAGAACCGGCTCCGAGCTAGGGCACAGGTGATATGAGTGGAACAGAGCGAGTTTTTTAACCGGCTTGGTAGACAATAAGAAACCAGTGGTGTCTCACTTGTAGTGATTTCTCTCAGTCCTCTTTTCTGACATTGTCGTTGGAACGATGAAGCTGGTGCTGTGTCAAACCCACACAGCAACAGAGGCTGTTATCATTTTTGCTCACAGTCTGCTTGCTATTTCTGTTGCCTCTGCCAGTGTTTTGTGTGTGGGGGTACACACATATACACACACAACACACCACCACACAACACACACCATGTCAGTGTACTCTATGTGTTTGTGGTCTTATGAGGGGGAAAAAACACAAGGATAAGGAAGGAGTAAGACGAATGAGAGTTAGCACAGCGATCTACAAAACACCTCTGCTGACTGGAGAGAAAACAGAGAGAACGAGTCGGGGAGCTGAAGTAAAACTACACATGTAATGTCACAGCCTATATGTACATATGAATGTGTTGTGTATATTTTTGAGAAAGTGGCCATACTTTCCACATGTTCATGTTATATAGAGTCTATGGTTCAACCTCGTGCTGGAGACACATCAGCTGAGAAGATTTGTCATTTTGTCGTTAAACGTTCAGGATTTTCTGCACGTGTCAATCTTTTCACTGTTAGAGGGAAAAACAACAGCTCTTATTGTAAGGTTCGACTCATTCATCACATTCTTTCACATCAGAGAGAACAATCAAGCAGCCTGAATTCACCAGCGGACTTTTCCCCCTCATTTTCTCTTCATCCGAGGAGCAGTCATTCATCACCCTCTTTGTTAATATCCCATAAGACCATAGGAGGGAGTCTGTAGCTTACACAGGGCCCAGATCCCTGCTTGTGGATGACTCACAAAGACAGTGTCTCCTATGGGGGCTCTGTGTCCCCTCCTCTCTCCTACTGTACTCCTCATGCCTCTCCTGCTGTATCTTCTCCTCCCCTCGCTCCTTTCTTTCTCCTCCCTCCTCTGTGCTCTCTCTAATCTCATTTTCTCCTTGTTCCACCTCCCCCCTGTCCCTCTGTCCTCTCTCCAACCTGCCAGCTTTTCTTCCCTTCAAAGCTCCTCTCTCATCATCTTAAAGTCACCACTCGCCGTTCTCCTCCTTCATCATCTGCTCCCTCCATATATTTTTTCTTACCAGCCTCTTCTTCTCCTTTCCTCCAGCCACACAGATGAGAGACCTTGCCCAAGTCACTAAAGAGGCAATCTAAGGTACACAGTAAATCCATGCTGAGGGCGCAGCAGAAAGAACAGCTGTCAGTGTAAGAAGTATTATCTGAGGTCTATGTGGACTACCACTACTTCCACGGTTTCGAAATCTCCAAAGCCTTTTATGGCGTGACAGGGCTGGTCAACCCGGGCATTGTGTGCACTTTCCAGTTTGCAGCTAAATGCACACATCAACGGGGAATAGCTCTCACTGCTGAAATGGTTTACAGCTGCTGGCTGCATCAGCACTCGAGGATGTAACGTTCACTTAATTTAGTGAGATCAAGTGAGCGTGATATCTTACACTTCCTAGGGACTATGGGAAAATTATCAGAGTGGGAGGGTATTGTAATTTTTCCGTTTGTGCCATGATGTGGCTCTTTACACTTTTGACAGAAAATAATATGATCAACGCTACAAGTGCACCAAGTCAAAATACTAACATGTGCCCATGTCCTAGAATGATATAGTCCCATCAGGACTGGATTTGTCAAAACTGTGAAAAATCACTGTTGGGTAGTGAATCTGTTTTATGAAGCAACAGTGTTTGAGTGAATGTTTGGGTAGATCTAAAGGTGTCATGGTTGGGTTACACAAAAAAATTTTGTTAACATCAGTGAATGGTCTTTGTCAGGTTTAAAAAAAGCACTAACCAAACTAAACACTGGAATGAAAAGCTGTCCCCGGTGTTCAAGCCAAATGGTGATGTTCATCCGAACATCCACACAGCCACTGTCTTTATGTCAAACAATGACAACATCACATCATCATCCCACTGCCCTCTTCTTTCCTCTTGTCATTGTTTCCACAGCTGTGTCACCTGAACACACACAACACCTGCTGAAATCACTGTCTCCAGCTTGAAATACATGTATTTTTACTCCGTCTACAGATACCAACCACAACCAAAACCATCGCACTTTACAAACAAACCAAATTTCCAGCTGCATTTTTTTTAATCTCCACTTTTTTATGCCTCAGATTTTTTACAGTTATCCATTATGATAAAGGGAGTTCGCAGTATAACAAGCTGATACATCTATAGTGTGTTTGTTAATCAAATAACTCTTAGAAAACAGAAATATCAATACATACTATGCTTTTTAATTCTGAAAAAATATGCTTATATCATTTTTACCCCTTTCTTCTGTGCTGTCTACTTTATGCCCTGGCATGCAGATCAAACAAAATCGCTAAAGTATCCTGACATTTTCTATTCCACTGTTGTTTTTCTCCACAATTTAAATGCCTTCTATGGGGAACAGACTGTTCCAGTATGCAGCAAACAGTAAATATGCCTCACTCTGGATGTAATG
>JAFELL010000949.1:0-102500 GCA_019059645.1 Caranx melampygus
GAAATCTCATTAGGTCGCTGAAAGAGAGGCTGCCTGTCTGTCCACCTGAGGACAGACAGAAAGGTTAAAGTGTTAGACAGATGTGATCTCACACAGACACAAAATACAGGCGTGAGATGAGTTCAGGTTGGTACCCAGTGTTTGTCCTGAAGTGAGAACTGGAAGCATCTCCTGATACTCTGAGCAACAAGAGATCCCACTGTCACTGAAACACGTGGTCAGAGGTCAGCAGGATCAAAACATGTCTTCAGATGTGATTCTTCTGATATATTGTCAGAGATGTTTTCTTCGTTCTGAACATACCATGTACATGACTTACATGTTGTACATGTTATGTGAGTTTTACCTCAACCTGTGGTCAGGGGGTAGGAGTTTGGATGTTTAGGAGTTTAGAGGTCAGAGGATTAGATGTTAGATCAGGGTCAGGATCTGCAGCTTAAACGTTTATTTCCTCAAGCTTTGATTTGAACTTGGATTTGACACCAAACAGAATAATCACTGACTGTTGTTAGTGTTGTCTGTGTGGTGTTATGTCATGTTGTGTATTGGTGTAGTAGAGTGACAGAATAGGTGTGGTCATCAGTGATTGCTGTTGTTGTCACTGTTGACACTGTAAGTTCACACCTCCTGAGTCGGGAGCTCTGGATGCCCATGTTCTTAGAAAATCTGCTCCCCCACTTCATCCACACTCAAGATAGATGACATGAAATCATGAGCATGAGCCCGCAGGAAGTTGAGCAGGTCGCCATGGCTGCAGTACTCTGTGATCATCAGCATGGGGCCTGTTGAGGGAGGTAGGGGTTGATGTTAGAGGTCAAATCTGAGGTCTTTGAATGCACCTCACAGACAAACCGAGTCTAACACTGATGTTACCTCCTTGAGTGCAGGCTCCCAGTAGGTTGACAATGTTGTCATGGTAACCAAGATGGTGAGGATTTTCAGTTCTGACATCAGCGCATCACGTTCTTCTGAGTGAGCACTTGCTGTTGATGAACATACCAGAACATCTCAGCACTACAGTCACCACCCTACATACAATACTATAATGAATGATGATGATGGTTTGTGGACTGACGTTTGAGCATCTTGACAGCAACTCTGGTGATGTTGTCGTCAGTTCCCAGACCATATCTGTTGCCTCAACGACCTTCCCAAATGCTCCTGACCCAAAACAGCACCTAATATCCAGAGAGGTCAAAGTTCATGGAATTAACCCACAGACTGGACAGGACTTTGTTTTGAAAACATCACTTTTTTAAATCACTTGGAAACACTGCTCTGCTTTGTTGTTGTCACAGATGGTTGTACCAAAGCAGAGCTTGTCCCTTGGAAACTCCCACTTCTGATGGTATGGCAGCTGGGCAGGATCAATGAAGTTGTAGTTGTTTCCGTCTGAGCTCTCAATGATTTTCCAGCGAATTTCATATTTTGTTTCTGATAGAAGAGGAAGAGTTGTAACGTTAACAGTTTGAAGTTGGTCTGAAGCTGAAACATTTGTCTGGTCAGTGGTTCACAGGCTCCATGGCTCTACCAACAGCAGCTGTAACCCCTCATATAAAAGAGTGGCCTGGAGCCTGTCAAGGTCAGACCAGAAAGATGAGAGTTGAAGTAAATAGCAGCTGTTCTATCACGAGACTCAGTTCCTCTGTGAGTGGAGCCCTTTGACCCTGAGGAACAGAAGGAACCAGCTAAGTTTGTCAGACATGAGGACCAGCACACAAACCTGTCTCCACCTTGAGAGACAAACCAGCCGCAGGAGGAGGAGGCAGCAGTGCTCAGAGCTGCAATCAGAGGCGGTGAATAATGTTTGAGGTTCTCTTGCAACATCTGAGGAGACAAAATAATGTGTTTAGTGATTCATCTGCACCTTCATAGACACAAGACAGAAAGAGCTTCATGTGTTCCTACTCGGGGATGTCCAGGGATTGAAGACGTCACGTGAGTCTCCCAGCTGATTGGAGGCAACACCACAGTGATGTCATCACCAGCTGACAGAGGGAGGTGTGACCTCACCTTCTCCTCCCCCTCCTCCCCCAAGATGTCACAGCCATTGGAGACATGTGATTGATGGAGACTCTCCACACCTGCAGCAGAGGTGATGATGTTTCATCTGTTTCTGATTCTGTGCTTTAATCAGTTCATTATTGTACTACATTGTTTTACCATCATGGAGACAAAGATTTTATACATTATCAATTACAGCTACAGATAAAAAATCTCAGAACTTCATATTTTTATTGTGATTTTATTTCCATACATAGAATAGATAGAATAAAATACTTTATTGATCCCCAAAGGGAATTCATTATACATTATAACATTATATCATACATGTCTGTTCTATGACAACCACTGTAATCCTGAACCTGAACAGATGTTACATATTACACAGCTACATACATGTCCTGGAGTCTGGCACAGGTGTACCAGCGGATTGTGGGTAAGGGATATCCAGAGCTGGTGCAGGTCAGAGTGTCATTCTGCAAGTTGACCACAGCAGTCGGAGAGCCTGAGGGAGAACAGCAGTCATCAAAAGTCATGACAAAGTTCATTTAACAATTAGCTCATTGTGAGGAAGAAGAGGATTAAGGTTACGGTAGATCTGGACGTCAATGTTCTGCATCCTGCTGAAGAATGAGTTTGAGAAATGAAACAAGTATCGGCCCTGATCCTCAGACGGACCCGCCGCAGCAGCAGACTTGCCTCTGACCTGGAACATCAAGATTACCACCTTAACAACCCTTATCACTAAGACAACCATCTTAACACTAACACAACACCACCACAGCAACAAATTATAACACCTACAATACCACCTGTCCAAAGCAGTAGAAATCTGCTATAGCTGCTGGCAAAGTTATCATGCTAACCTGTAGCCATTAGCAGTGTAGCTCTCCTGGTACGCTGTGTTGTTGATGCTGCTGGTGTGTGTTGGTGTTGTCCAGTCCTGGCTCCTGATGGGAGGATATGCTTCTATCACAAATGTTAGTGTCACATCTTGGCCTTCATACACCTCACTCTGATGCTGCCGCTGATATTGATACTGCCTGCAATATCTTCCCCCTTCCAACCAAAGCTGATATTGGTGTCTGGCTCCTTCTTAACTGATGTGATGCTAACATTAGCAAACAGGTCCTCAACCTCTATGGTTGTGGTGGTAGCATTAGCATGTTGCGTCAGTTGTAAGTAGTCCTCAGATAGGGGCGATCTGGTGGGAGAGAGGAGAGAGTAAATGCCCGGCAATGTTCTTCAAGCTCCATTTATTGCCCTGCCCCCTCTAGGTTTATGTTTGTGCCTTAAGTGATGGATGTTTCTCTATGGCAGGCATGTCCAAACTATTCCACAAAGGGCCATGTGGCTGCAGGTTTTTGTTCCAACCAATCGAGAGCGCACAGTTTGACCAATCAACTGCCTGAAGACTGAGATCAGTTGATTAACTGAGTCAAGTCTGGTTGCTGCTGGAGCCACATGGCCCTTTGTGGAATAGTTTGACATGCCTGCTCTATAGGCTCTTCACAACTGCTACACTATCACACAAGTGAACTCACTTCCAAAGGTCAACATTAGGTTTCTGTTTTCCAGTGAGTGAATTGTTCCTCATGGTTACTTTTTTAATCTCTGTTCATCTCCTCACCCAAAACTCTGAGCTGTGTGGTTGCCATGGTGACTCCATCTTCACTGAAGGCTGAACAGGTGTAGGGTCCGCTGTGGTTCAGACTGACAGCAGAGATGGTCAGAGTGCCGTTGATGTGTAGGCGATTGTTCATGTAGTCTGACTCTTGGTCACATTCAGTGTCTGGAACAAAGCAAACAACCAGTCAACATCAACACAAGTCATCATTATAATTTATTCACAAGGGACATCTGACCTCTCACCTGTATGTTTGGGTGCGTCCAGGTGAGGTAGTAGTGGGGGAGGGGTTGCTGGTCAGACAGGTGACCTCAAATCTTTCTCCCTCCAGACGGACAAATTCATCCTGACTGATGCAGAGCAGGAGGAGGAAGCCCTGCAGACAGGTGGACAGACAGATAGGTATACAGGTTTACAGACCGGTAGACAATTGTACAGTGGAACAAGTTAGGCAAGAGGTAGATAACTCTTACTGGGAGCCACAAACAAGTTGAAAGATTTGGATCTAACTGGGTCCCGTTCTTCCAGCCTGAACACACATAGTGGCCACTGAATGACCTCTGCAGGTTTCGGATCAGGGCTCCCCTGCGTGGATCAAGTGTCACATTCATGCCCTGGGGGAGGCTCCACCCGTTGCCTCCAATACTGCCCTCTGTTGGAGGGTGAGATTTTTCACAGACGGGTCAGTCAGCAGACACTTGAACAGGAAGTCCTCGCCTTCTTTGATGGTCCGGGGCTTTGCGAGGATTGACGAACACACTGGCAGAATGGGCAGGGCCTGAGGGGAGGAGTTACAGGAAACTAGAAGTCATTTTTAGAACTCATTGAAGGGTAAGCAATCCCTACACTATTAAAATGTGACTTGTATTATCTACCTCAGATGACAGGTGGCTTGCAGATGTTTCCCATCAGAAACAGGAAGCAGATTAGCCAAAGATCAGAGGAGCTGCTAATAACTGGAAAACTAGTGTTGTTTGGCTTCAATCACCTGACCCTGGGAGGAAGTGGGGGTTGGGGTGAAGGTCTTACCCTTGATGTACAGGTGGATCCAGTTGTCCAGGTGGTCCAGGCCCTGCCTGGTGTACCCGCAGCGGTAGGTGCCAGTGTGCTTGGGAACTGAGTTGTTGACCCTCAGTGGTTGGCTAATTCTTCCTTGTTCACCAGAAGAAAGGCAGTGCTAGACCAATGGGTCGTACTATTACCATGGCAACTGAGGGAGAAGGCGGAGCCAGCATTCAACACTATCTCGCTTTGGTTTGGCAAGTGGACAGAGTTCAGATGGATTGATGGAGCAGCAGGAGGTTCCAAGACACAGGAACTATGATGAAGCACATCAACAGCACACCATTGGAATGACAGAAACAAAAGACAACAACAACCACATGATTATGCTGTGTAAGCCAAACAAACTGTTTGTAAAAACGGCTAATACAAAATTGCCTTGCTTGGCCATTACTGAAGGCACACACTTGAGGGATATTCCATGAAGGAAAAGCCTTGCTTATTTAGTAGTTCCAACAAGACTGTTCTGGACCAGGCTGACTGTCAAGTATAGCTTTGCTGTGTGTCAAAGAATTTCCGACAGGTTCAAACAGACTCTATCCAGTCAAATGAATTTCAGTACTCACATCAATTGTGTTATGTTAGTAAAAATTGAGAAAGTCCATGAAGCCCATGTGTGACCGGTAATAGATGTCCCCTCTAGGCCACTGTAGGGTTCGACACTTGCTGGCCCCTCCTACTTCCTCTTTGTTAGAGGTTGTGTTTATACTAGCCGATAAGTAAACACAGCTCGCCCTCTGCTCTGCTGTCTTCCCCTCTCGCTCCCTCATGCGGCAAACTTTGATGCACTATGCCCTGGTCCTGTTCGCTTGCAGTCTCCACTCCCCTGTGTTGAGCCTGTATGCTGTATGATACAGAGACAGAGTGCCACTGCTGTTTTGTTTGTTTGTTTGTTGTTTGATTTGTTTCTGTTTGGTTTGGTAGTAGAGAGTGCCTGTTGGTTTAGTTTAGTTTTTTTGTTGTTATATTAAATTCGTGTTAATCTCTTGCCTCTGTTTGTTATACTTGTTATTTCTTGTTATAGATATCTCAGTTTTTGCCCCAAGAAAGTGTAGGCTGTAACTATTTGAATTTTTAACACATGTTCTGTCTCTTCCTGTGAGTACTGCAGGACCCAGGACGCGTGGACGGTGGTGGGACTGGTGCTCGGGGCCCTCACTTCAGCTTCACACCCCCCCCTCACGTGTGTGTTTGTTCATTTTGCACACCCTTCACAATTTTTTCTTTTTCCCTTTACATTTTGCTTAGTGTGCTGTGTGTGTGTGTGTGTGTGTGTTTCTAGTATGTGCATGCACTGGGCAAGGAGTGGAGTAAGTGTTCGGTTAGCATGTGGCTATCTGGCAACCTGGCACTAATTTGAGTGCAGCTTTGGCCACAATCATACATATAGCTCCTTTAATCTCTCACATGACTACACCACTAAAAGGCTTTTAAATTGTTTCAAAGGTATGAACAACAACACTCACTGACCCAGTGGGTAAATGATACAGCCACTTTATTTGATTTTATTTCCAGAACAAAGTCATTATCTCATTTGATTTACAACAAATAAAATCACTGAATGAAGCAAAATTAATCTGAGCTGACTTGGAGGTCTGATTGTCTGACAGATTAAATTCAGGTGAAGGGTTGATGACTTATAACTTCAGAAAGAAACATGTTGATCATGTTGACTGATAATATCATCAAAGGTAGAAGGTCAATTACAAACAATCTAATTGGTTAATTAGTACAACACATCTAAATCATGACAATGTGAATAATTCACATGATGCATTCCACTGGATTTCATTGGGTAGCAGCAGCAGTTTCTTTATGATGTCCTGCAGGTAGGTAGCAATTCGGGATGTCTGCAGCAGCAAAGCCTGGTGGTTTTCAACCAGCAGACTCTGGTGACGAGCCATGTTCTGCAGGTCCTGGATCTGCTGGGAGCCCTGGGACACAGCACAATGTGGGTCTGAGTGGCCAGCATTAAGCCACCAAATCACAATTGGAAGTATCTACAATCACGTTAATGAGGTAACTAGACTTTTCCACCGGGTCGGGCCAGTGACGTCATGAATGAAATTGAACAATTTTATCTGATGCTCCAAGTAACTGCAGTGATACTTGAATTAAACCTTTTCAATGAAGTCTCTGAATATGCTGAAGTTGGATTCAGGTATTATCTAATCTTAACTAAACCTCAGATAAACTTATTTAATCCCAGATAAAAACCTATCTAATCTAAATGTGAGTTAAATTAAACTAAACTAAACTGAACAAAACTTGACTCACCAGGTTTCTAGCACGCCAAGCTGCTGGACCACCTGAGCCTGATGTTTGGCGATGTCCTTCTGGGTGAGGACTAGCTCTGTCAGGAGGTCCAGGACTTTCTTCAGACCATCTGAGTGTGGATCCTGGACCAACTCCAACAGTTTAGGGTCATGGCTCACATCAGTGGGTTCATCATTGGTTTGGGCGGGAGACTGGGCCGCACCTATCATCATGTCAGCAGGTGGGTTGTCATGGCAATCACCTGCAGTGAAGACGACTGAAGTCAAAACTTCAGATTTTACACGACACGCATAGGAGTCAAGTTCCTGCGATTTCCGCAATAAAGGTTGTGTTAAAGACGGAGCGTGTAGGGGTTTTTGACTGACAGGTATCTCAGCTGACAACTGAGGTCACATGATACTATCGCTATGTTTTCAGTGATGTCAACAACGATGCTGAACATAGAGAAGAGAAAATAGAGAACAGAACAGAACACAGAACAGAACAGAACAGAACAGAACAGAACAGAGAGAACAGAACAGAACAAAACAGAACAGAACAGAACACAGAGAACAGAACAGAACAGAACAAAACAGAACAGAACAGAACAGAACAAACAGAACAGAGCAGAACAGAGAGAACAGAACAGAACAGAGCAGAACAGAACAGAGAGAACAGAACAGAACAGAACAGAGCAGAACAGAGAACAGAACAGAAAAGAATAGAACAAAACAGAACAGAACAGAACAGAAGAGAGAACAGAACAGAACAGAACAGAACACAGAGAACAGAACAGAACAGAACAAAACAGAAGAGAACAGAACAGAGCAGAACAGAGGGAACAGAACAGAACAGAACACAACAAAACATAGAGAAGAGAAAATAGAGAACAGAACAGAACACAGAGAACAGAACAGAACAGAACAGAATAGAACAAAACAGAACAGAACAGAGAGAACAGAACACAACACAACACAGAGAACAGAACAGAACAACAAAACATAGAGAAGAGAAAATAGAGAACAGAACAGAACACAGAGAACAGAACAGAACAGAACAGAACAGAACAGAACACAACAGAACACACAGAACAGAACAGAACAGAACACAGAGAACAGAACAGAACAGAACAGAACAAACAGAACAGAACAGAACAGAGAGAACTGAACCGAACCGAACAGAACAAAACTAAACTTAACTGAACTAAAGTAAACAGACAGAATGAAGAGAACAGAACAGATCAATCTCTAAATCAATTAATCACAGATAACATGAACTGGCAGATGAGTTTTTTCATGAATCTTCATGTGACAGTTGATCCACATCATCAGGTTTCACAACTGAAAAAACAAGAAGTGAAACCCTATGTGTGTGTGTGCGTGTGTGTGTGTGTGCGCGCGCGCGTGTGCGTGCATGTGTGCGTGCCCGTGTGTGAGTGTGGGTGGGTGGTGTATCCCACAGTCCTCTGCTCCATCAAATCAATTTGACTGTGAGTCTTCATTAAGCCCTCATGTTTACATTGCTGTTGGGATACTGATAAAGGCCCCACAGGGGATCCACCAGGCCGACAAAGGGCCGGTGTGGGGCCAACATAGGGCTTGCCATGCAGATGACAGACTGTATTGACTGATTAGTACTTGGCAATTGCTGTGTTTCAAACAGGTGAAGCAAATAACCCTGAAGGGTTTGAGCTCATGGTGATTAAATCTGTGTGTTTCAGGTCCAGACACAGATCTGGAGATCACAGAGTAAAAATAGGCCTATTAAAAATGGAAGTAAAACCTTGGCTTCTAAAATCGGAGTGTTGTAATGAGCTAGCATCCTGAGGGATGCTGGAAACGGTGGGCGTGTCTTTCCGAACCTTTAAACCACGTCATGATCAGCACGTTTTGTAATTCAGGAGTTTCTGACAGTGACTCAGAGTTGAGTGTTTCACATCCGCTGCAGCAGAGTTGGCATCAGAGTGTGACAGTCCACAGGATAATTAAATGGTTCAATCAAATGGCCTGTGAACCCCAACACTGTGACCTCAGCCTCTGAAGAGGGGCTGTGACCTCATCAGTATTGCACACATCCAGACCTCATCCATAACCAGATCCTTAACCCAACACACAACCTGCAACAGTGAATGATCATTTCTAACTTGGATGCAAAAACACCATTGGACAACAGTTGTCTATCCAGAGTTCAGGTAAAAATGGGTCAGAACATGAGGTTGGTTTCCATGACAACCAAGCCACTCAATCTATACAAGAAGATCATGTGATTCAGTCAAAAGGTCAAGACAATGAATAATTATTTTATTGTTGTTGGAAACTGCTGTTGATTTAGATCCTGGTGGATCCTTGTAGATCAGGGGCCTGTTGTTCAAAAGTAGAATAAAGCAATCCAGGATACATGGAAAAGTGCAGCTAGACAAAGTCTCATAAGGCTTAATTGGTTGTAGGAATGTTGAGCTAGGCTGAGGAGGGGCAGCAATGTCAATTATTGTCTATGCTATGTCTATAATTAGAATAAGTGTGTGGTCTTGGCTTTCTTAAATAGACCACAGAGATTGATCACAGATTGACCAATGAACAAATGGAGAGGACACGTTCGGACCAATGAGAGAACAGTTGGTTCGCGCATGGCATTTGTTTACAACTCTGGACCGCTTGGGACTGTTACCATGTAAACACAAACATCCCAAAGAAAAAATGCAACAATTGAATTATTTTAGCCCCTCAGTCGGAAAGAAACAGGCAGGCCACAGGTCTGAATATACCCTCAAAATATAAACTTACTGCACTAATTATTCCGTCATAACTACAATTTAAGTTCCTGTCACAAATTAACAGTTGTCTATTTTGCCCTTAAGATGAGAAGTGGAAGTTCATTCATTGTGCAAATCGCCGATATAACCTATCTCGTGTAATTTTCATACAGCACAAATATCAGTGGTTAAAAGTGTACCTGGCAACAGGTGAAGATTACAAATAAGAACATTTTGCAGTCTTCAATAAATTGCAGATAACAATCTACTGCAAAATAGTGACTATTGTCTGAAGAACATCCATAGTGTCCACAGTTCTGTGCTAATTGATATGAGTCTCACAGAATTCACAAACCATCAGACATCTGTATGCCCTGCAACTGAAGAGGCAGGCAGTGCTGGCAGATGCAAAGATTCAGCGTGAGAAGAGAAGCTGCAGGATATAGAGCTTTATAGAGAATTTAAAAAAAAAAAAAAACGGAAACTTGGTTTGGAAACGGAAACGGAAATTTGGAACTGGAAATCAAGAAACACATGAATAATTAGGTGTTTCTCAATAATTATAATTATGAAAAATAGCCTAATAAATAATGTAAATGTGTCATGTTTTGTGATTATTGTAATTTGTTTGTTTGTTTAAAAATCAGGCCAACACATAAGAACATGGAATAACTGTATGAAACACACTGATTTCTGATCAGAGTGACTGCTGGCTTCACAGATAAGATAACAGAATTAACTGAGCTTGGCTCTTAGCCTGGTCTGGAGCAGGCTAGCTGCAGAGAATAAATCGCCATAGTAACTTGACCAGGGTAAGTTTGATTCAAACAACTGACTTGAGGCTAAATTCCAAATTTCCTGGCTTTTAATTTCCCATATCCTGGCTTAATCCCTTATCTAGGTTTTGAACAACGGGCCCCAGGTCCATGGTCATGGTCATGGTCAAGTTATGAAGCGCTCATGAACAGTCAGACTCTTCACCGTCTCTTATCTGACACTCCAACAACTCCTCTGACTCCTCATTGACTCTTCTGTCTCTTGACCAACTCCTCAGTGACTCTTTACTGACTCTTCTGACTCATTACCAACTCTTCACTGACACCTCGTTGACTCTTCTGTCTATTCACTGACTCTTTACCAATTCTTTACTGACTGACACCAACTCTTCTGAGCCTTTATTTACTCTTCAAAGATTCTTTACGGACTCTTGACTAACTCCTAAGTGACACTTCTCATTCTTCACAAACTTCCTTGTCTTCACTGACTCCTCAGTGACTCTTCGCAAACTCTTCTGTCTCTTCACTGACTCCGCAATGAATCTTTCAGGACTCTTCTGTCTCTTCCCCGAGTCCTGAATGACTCTTCACTGACTCTTCTGTGTCTTCACCAACTCCTCAATGACTCTATGGACTCTTCAGTCTCTTCACTGACTCCTCAATGACTCTTTACAGACTCTCCTGTCTCTTCCCCGACTCCTCAATGACTCTTCACTGACTCTTCTGTCTCTTCACAGACTCCTCAACGACTCTTCACTGACTCTTTACAGAATCTTCTGTCTCTTCACAGACACAGTGACTCTTCGTCCACTCCTCTGTCCCTTCATGGACTCTTCTGTCTTTTCACTAATCCCTCAATGACTCTTTACTGTCTCTTCACCCACTCTTCTGAAACTTTAATGACTCTTCATTGATTCCTAATTGACTCTTCTGTCTCTTCATCGACTCTTCACTGACTCTTTTAACTCCTCACTGACTCCCCATGATTCACACTTGACCAACTCTGACTCGGTTACCATCCAGTGCTGAGGGAAAACTTTTGTCTTGCTATATAACAACCAAAACCTTATCATGCTCATAATTTATGAAGTTTTCTAAGTAACAAAGGTGTTACCCTGGTATTATCTCGCTATACAGCTCTGGTACAAGAACATGATGCACTACAGGCAGGAGGCTGTGCAGCCATCAACCACTGTCCCAGCCTAACTTGTGCATTAATGATTATAAAACCTGAGGGCTCATCTACCTCTACGTCTGACGAATCATTGACCCTTTACTGACTCCTCACTGACACTTTCCCAACTCTTATGTACCACTTTAGGACTTGCACTAAATTTCATTGCACAGCTGTGCAATGACAATAAAAGCATTCTATTCTATTCTATTCGTCTAAATCTTCACTGACTCTTGCATGACAGTTCTATGACTCTGTGATTAACTCTTATCTCTTCACTGACTCTGAGTCAGCAAAAAGACAAGAATTTTAGACTGATCACATTCACTCTTGAAGCTTCCACATAAACTCATTAATCTGTTTGTCTGATCAATAAGTCCATCTGACGTCTACAAATTGACCTACTGATGAGGAGATTATACAAGTTTTTTCCATCAACAGATCTGAGTTTTGTTTTGGAGAAAGTCCTGCAGTCAGGAGGTTTCAGACTATGGGGGCTGGTGTGATGAAACCCCAAAGAGTCAGGAAACACATTTTCTACCACGGACCACACACGCACACACTGGGATAGTGTGTGTTTGTGTGTGTGTGTGTGTGAAGGGTCTTTTTCCCACTTCCTCCTCTTACTTCTTCTTTGTAGACGAGTCTGTGGAGTGGTGGAGGAACCGGTTACCACGGTAACATGTTTACATCTACTCAGAGCGCTCCAGTAACGTCTGTAGTAGTAGTGGTAGTAGTAGTGATATATTGAATTGGTCTGTGATGGGATGGGATCTGAGACCAGTTCATGATGTGCAGCTTCTTAAATTAGTATACTTATTAATCATTATCACTTCATGTTACAACACTGACAAAAATTATTTGTTTGTGTTGTTGTTGATGAACATGACCTGTTGTTGTTGTTTTGTTTCCCAGTCTCACTTACAAATGAAGGTTTATAACCATTTCTCTTATGCTTATTTTGAACTGTTTGTCATCTCTTTTTTGTCAACATCTGTACCAATAACATGTCTCAGTGTAACAATGTGATAACTTATCATGCAGATCAACATGTTGGTAACAGTAACCGATAAATCTGCTACAGCTGACCCGCATTATGCACATCTAGATGTTTATGATAGATGGATAAATAGATAGATAGGCACTATACAGAGTAAACAAACGATAGACAAAGAGTAAAATCATTTTCTCACCTTCAGTGCAGCTGCAGCTGAGGGCAATCAACAGTAGCAGAGAATGGACCAACATCTCTCTGTTGTTATTCAGCCGAAGTCAAACTGAATCTGACTGAAGGAGACAAACTTCCCTTGCAAACCCCCACTCCCTAACCCCACCCACTCCACCGCCTCCCTGAGGCAGTTCTCATATACACTGACAGAAGTGTCCCGTAGATCTCCCATGATCATTTGACAGTGTCACAGGTTGAAGTCTGGCTGTAGATATCAAGTTGAAACCCCCCGTGACATCCTGATGTGACGCCATCCTTTACACAGTTAGAATGTGAACTGATCAGTACTCTGGTCTGATGGTTAGACTCCGCCAAGAGGTGGTTTAGGTGATGCAGGCTCTGGTCTGGACCCATTGTATTCAGATCTTTTGTTGATGACTGATTTGCTTAGGTGCTTTTTCTCTCATCTGAATTAAAAGATTGCTGATCATACAACGCATTCACCCCCACCCCAGAGGTGCTGACACCTGTGAGTCACCTGGAGTCAACTGGATGTTTCAGAAGAATGAGGAAGAAGCAGCTGAGGAGGAAACAGATGGGTGACACTTTCGACACTCAGCACATTTCTAAAATGAACAACAGGAAGAAAAAAAAAACTACTGGCCAGGGGCAGAGTCAGATCGATGGATGCGCAGGCTTATGAAGGTGGAGGACAGAATCTGACAGGTGGAAAGGCCAGGTAGCTCACCTGATTCAGAATCAGTTTGTTGATTCTGAATCAGGTGAATTGATATGAACTGGTCATGTCACTTGAATGTTTTGGTTCATTCACAATTTGTGCAACTTTGGGACCACAAGTCTGGGTGTTCGGGTGTTCCACTTGGGTGTCCCCCCGGGTCAGTCTTGGGCCCACTTCTTTTCACCATTTACCTCCTCCCCCTGGGCACACTCATCATGAGGTCCATTTTCACTGCTATGCCAATAACACACAGATCTACATCTCCTCCAAACCCACTGCTGCCATCCCTTCCACCTCATCAAATGTCTTGATGACATCCAGATCTGGATGAGCAGGAAATTCCTGAAGCTAAACAGCAATAAAACCAAGGCCCTGCTCATCAGCTCCAAATCCACCCTCACCAAATCACAACACACCCCAGCTCCACCCATCATCGTCAACAGATTCCCTGTACCCTTCTCCCCCCAAGTCAAGAGCTTTGGCGTAATTCTGGACAGCACCCTCTCATTTGCACCCCGTATTCAAACATCACCCAGACTGCATTTTTCCACCTCCGCAACATCTCCAGACTCCGCCCATCACTGTCCCAATCCAGTACCGAAATCCTGGTTCACTCATTTGTCATATCCCACATCGACTACTGCAATGCCCTCCTCACCGGACTCCCCACCAAACTCATCAACAGACTGCAAATCATTCAAAACACGGCCACCCGGATCATCACCTGTACCAAATCATCTGACCACATCACTCCTGTTCTCATCCAACTTCACTGGCTCCCTGTACAATATCGCATCCACTATAAAAACCTTCTCCTCACCTGTAAAGCTCTCCACAACCTAGCCACCACTTAACTCTGCGACCTCCTTCATGAATACACTCCCTCCCGCACCCTCTGTTTAGCCTCTGCTGGACTGCAAACCATCCCCACGTCACACCTCAGTACCATCGGTGCCCAAGCCCTCAGCTGCTCAGCACAGAGGCTCAAGTCCCAACTCAAAACTCACCTGTTCAAACTGGCATACTCTCTATGACTGGACACTGTGCACCTCACTCTTTTTAATGTTGATGTTTTGTTTTAATATGTTTCTGATCTTTTATGCTTTATATTATTTTTTTAAGGTGACTTTGGGTGACTTGAAAGGTGCCTCCAAATAAAATGTATTATTACTATTATTGTTGTTATTATAATTATTATATTATAACTATTATTATTATTATCATCTGGACCATCATGTCAGAGCATGAATGACTTACTTCATGTCCACCTGATGCAGCATCAATCCAGGTGAAGATGATTCTTTGCTGACAACGTCACCAGCCAAAGCAGGAGACTCAGCTGACCAATCAGAGATGATAATTTTTATTATCATTGTCATTACCACTACCAGTCAATTATAGCAACCTAGTTAAAATCAAAACCACTACTTCAGCAAACCAAACAAATAAAACTATTAAATGTGGTTTGCTAAATATTCGATATCTCTCATCCAAGGCTCTGCTAGTAAATTATTTGATCACTAATCACAAAATTGACTTTCTGAGTCTCACTGAAACCTGGTTGCAGCAGGATGAGTATGTCAGTTTAAATGAATCTACCCCTCCTAGTTACATTAACTACCATGTGCCTTGTAACACTGGTAGAGGAGGAGGAGTGGCTGCAGTTTATCAGTCAGATCTGCTTATTAACCCTCGACCTAATGCTTCATATAACTCATTTGAAAGCTTCACGCTCAGCTTCTCCCACCCAGACTGGAAAGCAGAGAAACCACTCCTACTTGCTGTGGTGTATCGTCCTCCTGCTCCTTACTCTGAGTTCTTAGAAGAATTCCCTGACTTTCTGTCAAATTTAGCAATGAACTCAGACAAAGTCATTATAGTGGGTTGTTCACGTGGACGCCGATGATGACTGTCTGGCCTCAGCATTCAAGTCGATTTTAGATTCAACTGGCTTCTCCCAGAGGTGCATGAACCCACTCACTCTTTTAATCATTTCCTTGATCTGGTACTTACTTATGGAGTAGAAGTGGATCATATCACAATTTTTCATCAGAACCTGGTCTTGTCTGACCATTCTTTAATAACCTTTGAATTTACTTTAACAAATTACACTTTACCTGGGAAAAATCCCACTACAGTAGAAGTTTATCTGACACTCATTCCAGCAGAGCTTGCTGCCACACCTTCTGGTAATACGATGGGCAGCTATGCTGATCTTACTCCCTCGCAGGTAGATTATCTTGTAGACAGCACTGCACCAACACTCCTTGGAGCACTTGATGCTGTAGCCCCTCTGACAAAGAAAGTCATCAACCAGAAGAGAATAGCTCCCTGGTACAATTCAAACCTGCGCATTTTGAAGCAGAAGACCAGACAGCTGAAAAGGAAAACACATTCCAGCCAACGTGAGGAGACCGTCAAGCCCGGAAAGATAGTTTATTAATATATAAAAAGAGCTTCGCAGCGCCAGGAGTACATACTTTTCATCTTTGATTGAAGAGAATAAAGCAATCCCAGGTTCCTTTTAACACTGTGGCGAGGCTGACTAGAACCACATTGCTGTTGAGCCATGCATCCCTCCGACTCTCAGCAGCAACGATTTCATAACTTTCTTTACTGAAAAGACTGTAAATATCAGAACAAGGATTGGCAGTCGTGGACCACAGATTACAGCCCCTACGAAGCACCTCCCAGACTTGGTGCATACTTGAACAGATTCTCCCCCATCACCTGTCAGACTTAACTTCTGTAATCACCTCCTCCAAATCAGCTACATGTCTGCTTGACCCAATCCCAACAAGACTGCTCAAGGATGTCTCCCCCTTAGTTAACGCTGCCATACTGAACCAGATCAACCTTTCCTTAGTTACAGGCTACGTGCTACAGGCCGTTAAGGTGGCAGTCATTAATCTTCTGCTTAAAAAACCCTCTCTTGATCCAAATGTATTAGCCAACTATAGGCCTATATCCAACCTTCCCTACATCTCTAAGATCCTTGAGAAGGTTGTCCTAGTGCAGCTACATGAACATCTGCACAGTAACGAGCTCTTTGAAGCTTTCCAATCTGGATTTAGGGAACACCATAGCACTGAAACAGCACTGGTCAAAGTTTCCAACGATCTTCTTATAGCTTCCAACAGAGGTCTTGTCTCTGTACTTGTACTTCTGGACCTCAGTGCTGCATTTGATACCATCGATCACAGCATCTTGCTGCAGAGACTAGAACACGAAATTGGGATTAAAGGATCTGCTCTAAAATGGTTTCACTCATACCTATCTGACAGGTTTCAATTTGTTAATGTTAACAATGACCATTAAGCTGGCCTTCTCTCCCTGCCCACCAGGAGCTTCCTTCATCATTTTTCGTTAACTGACTGATTCCATTTCCATGTTTTTCATATTCCATGTTGTAAACTGTTTTCTTGTCTGTATACAACATCTATTGCACGTCTGCCCGTCCTGGTGAGGGATCCCTCCTCTGTTGTTCACTCTGAGGTTTCTCCATTTTTCTCTGTTAAAGGTTTTTCTTGGGAGTTTTTCCTCAGTCGATGTGAGGGTCTAAGGCAGAGGATGTTGTCATAATGCTGTGTAAAGCCCTTTGAGACAAACAGGCTATACAAATAAAATTGCTTTGCCTTGTCTTGCCTTGCCATTATCATTAGGGCCACGGCACAACACATCGAGGCACTAATGTTATCCTGCATGTGTTTTCTTGTTATCCTGCCTGTTTCTAACTCGTGATAAAATCAACAGTTTTTACTCTAGAAACACCAATGACATGCACGCATTCAGGAAAGTCTTATAGTTCTTTTTGTATAACATTTTTTCTCATACTAAGTACAGATTTGAGTTGAATTGGATGTGTTTGAGGGGTTCATGGACCCCTTTCTCATCTAAGCATTTTAAGTCACCATGGCAACCTCTGACCACACACGCGCGCGCGCACACACACACACACACACACTCTCTCTCTCTCTCTAAACAGCCTCTCAATGATTTTAAACCTTTGTGGGGAGAGTTAAAACAGCTCCAACAGTTTATTTCTCTTACTTACATTTCAGTTTGTTCTCCTAATGGAGATTTCAGGATTTGGAGTTTCTTCATGTTTCTTCACTTTGGTTTTCCACCTCTTCAACCCTTACATTTTATTTTGAAGGATTTAAATTTTTTCTCATTATTTTCAACAATTCAGCCCATTCCTCAACCATTTTAAGAGTTTCACATTTTTCCACTTATATATGTTTCTATACTTTCACATATTATTTTACACTTACCTTAAACATTTCAGGTATTTTCCCACCATGTTATGTCATTCAGCCTGCTGCTTACACGCTCTACTTTTACCTTTCAGATATTGCTTCGTCTATATTAGTAATGGTTCAGCAATGTTTTTAAGCTGTCAGTTTTAAATGTATTTGATTTGACTTTATCTTTTCAATTTCTTCATACTAATCTTCAACAATTCAAGTTATTTCCAGCCATTTCATACACCATCAGCCTCCTTCTTACATGTTCCACTATTTGATCTCTTCTCAGCCATTGCTTCAGCTTTGTTATTGCTAGTTCATCAGTTTTCCTTACTATCAGCTTTAGTTGCAGATTTCAACTCTTCTCATACTAATCTTCAACAATTCAAATAATTTCCAACCATCTCACACAAAACTGCCATTTTAGGAGTTTCACATTTTTCATTCATGTCTATATATTTTCATACATTATTTTACACTTATCCTTAACAACAGGTGTTTTCCACCTTTTCATGTCATTCAGCCTCCTGCTAACAGGTCCTACTTTTACTCCTCAGATATTGCTTCATCTTTATTAATTTTCAACAATGATTTCGAACTGTCAGTTTATTATATATACAGAGACCCTCGCTACTTTCGCGCTTCGTTATCGCTGGTTCACTGCTTCGCGAGTCAAAAATATTCAATTAAAATTAAAATTATTTAAAAATATTAAAATCAAAAAAAAATCCAACGGATGCTTCCCGCACCACCGAGGAACGTTTCAGACAGCCAAGATTCAAGCCGATTGGCCAGCACCCCTTGAGATCTCGGATGCCGATTGCCCATTCATATCGCCCAAGCATCTTTCATACCCCCGCTCTGCGTTCCTCTCTGCATCTCTGCAGTCTGTGTATAGATCGCGGTGAGAAGAGTTTGTGTCTCGCGGTGTGTTCTCGCGGTGTGTTTCAAGTTCCACCCTTGGGGGCTTTTATGAAGGGCTCGCTACTTCGCGATTTTCACGTTTCGCGGGGGGTTCTGCCCCCATTAACCGCGATAACCGAGGTAATACTGTATCATATATTTGAGTAGACTCCAATGTCCATACCCCTCAGAAATTGCTTCACCTATATTAGTAATGGTTCAAAAATGGTTTTAAACTTTTCAATTTCTTCATACTAATCTTCAACATTTCAAGTAACTTCCAGCCATTTCATACAAAATTATTGTCCTTCTTACGTGTTCTACTTTTTAATCTATTCTCACATATTGCTTCAGCTATGTTAGCACTGGTTCATCCTTTTTCTTTACTGTCAGGTTAGCTGCACATTTCAACTCTTCAACTGCTACACTTAAACCTGCAGGATTTAAACATTTTCTTCTTCCTTTTTAACATTTCTACTGATTTTAGCCCTTTAAAGGGCAATCATCCCTCATTTTACAAGTTATATGTTTCAGCTTTGGCATCAGCCTTTTTAACATTGCTTCAGCAGTTTCTTCAGTAAATTCAGCATTGTTTCAACAATTTCTTCAACTCATTCAGCATTGCTTCAGCAATGGCTTCAGCTGCTTTCAGCATTCACCCACTTTTCTAGTTGCTTTTTCTAGTTATTTTTCCTCTTCGTCCAAAATTTCATCCCGTAAATCATCCTAAAACACGAAGAGTTGTAGTGTGCTATTACTTTTCTTAACAGAATACAAATTTTTCATAATATAAGACACAAAAAACTGCGAAAAATTCCGCATTGGAATGAATGGGATGGGCAAAATATAAAAGAGTGAAAAAGAACAATCATTGGAGTTTTTCAAATGTCTACTGCTCAGGCATAGTTTCACCTAGTGCCTTCATTTAAACTTTAAAGCCTCTGTAAACATGGCTTAAAATAGTAAAAATGCTTATACTATATCAAGGTCAAGTGTCTCATTAAGCACTCACAAAAGTCACAAAAGAGTGAACGTAACTATTCATAACTACTAGTAAACCTGGTTTAAAAACAGCTCACTTTGCTTTTCAGACCACTTGTCAGGACTGAGTGGACGTGGCAGATAACACTCTGATTGACAGTTCCCTCATTTTGATTGACATCTCTGGGGAGAAAAATAAAGACACACCAGAGGACACACATAAACTGGCATAATCGATCGATCGATAGATGGATAACTAGATAGATAGAAAGGTAGATTGATAGCAAGATAGATAGTTTGATAGGAAGCTAGCTAGCTAAGCAATACATCACACCAGGCTGTTGTATGCACTCATTATAGAGCCACTGCCTGGAGTGGTGTATTGCTTTTATAAATGGCCACTAATAATGAAAATATGAAATAAGAATACACAATAAATCTCGAGTCATGTTTGAGTGGAAACAAAATAATTGCATCGTGGGGACAACATGAAAAACACAGGGACTACGCTGTTTGCTGTTGCTGTTTGCATTTCTGGGCTGGAGTCTCTGTTTTCTCTCAAGCCAGTGACAGACCACAGGTGATGTTCGGTGTGGAGCATTAGTAGGCCCTGCCAGCCCAGCTAGCCACCACCACTAGCACCCGCAAGCTTGTCACTGGCACCCGCTAGCGATGGCGACTAGCATCTGTTGCTAGCACCGCTAGCAACACTTGGACTGTACTTTGCATTCTGTACACGCCTCCTGCCCCTGACAGCTACCACTGCTGTCAGGGCAGGAGGTGTGTACAGTTCAGGCCAAGACGAGGGGCCCAATTTGAATGTTGCATTTATCAACTGCAACCAAATGTTCTATGACCTTGATCATTTTTGTATTAGATGTAGATGTGTAGATTATAATGGGTGTGTATTGCGTAGAATGTTCCTGCTCCTGCTCATTCACTCCTATACAAAAGTAGGAGCTGATTTTTTGAGAAAATGAAATGCTCCCTGTTTCTAACTTCCGATTGTAAGAAAAGTTTTTGCATTAGCAAGATTTAATTTACATGGATGCATTCAGGAAGGTCTCCTGACCCAGGTAGTCTTTACTATACTCTGACAGGAGGTACGGTTCTCTCAGAGGTGGCTGTAGTTTAGGAGGGGTGCCGAGCCCAAATTTCACTCCCTACTGCCTGTGCTCTGTGTTTCAGTTGGGTCCAGATGGAGCTCGTTCAGATCAGACTGACACATATGTAACCTCTGGTTACCAGAGTCATGAAATAAATGCAATTTATTTACATAATTAAATAAATTATAATAATAATTTATGTATATGATTTATTGTTACATAATTTAAATTAATAAATAACAATTAATTTGAGAAATAAATATATTTTTTAGGACTGTAACCATAACGACGACCCCCTAATATAAAAGGCTGTGTAGAACCAGGTGCCCTCACTCTCACAGCTTCACCCTGAGAGACAACCAGACAGATAGAGTCAGAGACAGACCAACAGAACAATAACAGACACATCCAACAGAGAGAAAAGAAGATAAACCCTTACCCTTCCTGGAACAGTAACAATCCTGCTGTTTTAAATCAAAGAGAGCTTGGTGAGTGAAACGATCATTTCTCATCAAGTAACTCCGTTAACTGATAAAGTAAGTGACACTGTCAGAAAGCCGGTAGCAGCGGTAGAAACCCCTAGCAACGGCTAATGTTAAAACCGTTGGTGGCCGTTTGTGTAAGTGCTAACGGCTATAGCGTTAGCGACTTCTTTTTGCTTTCTGTTGTTTGGGGCTGATCAGCTGGTTATCAGCAGTTTGAGTGACGTAATGATACTGGGAAATTCTGTTAAGATTAAGCCTATATATTGTAGCTGAAAGTAAACATACAATTGTCTTGTTGATTTGTGATGTTTTAATGATATATAAAAAAAGATATTAAGGAAGAATGTTTTTTTAATCTAATTGAATTGAAATATTTATAATATTAATAGCATAGGTAATTTTTCAATCAAATTATGATTTAATATCCATTATAGAGATTCTGAATGCAACTGACATAGTTAATAATCATTTTCCTGGCTTTGAGTTTACAAGGCCAGGAGCTTTTTCTTTTCTGTGCTGGTGTTTTCCTCATCATCCTCCTCTTCATCCTCACCCCCTTCACCCTCATCATCTTCATCACCCTTGTCATCTTCATCACCTTCTTCTGATAATTCATCATCAACGAAATCCTTTCTTCTGCTCAGCTGGTCTTCAGGACATTGCAGTTGGGACTGAGGTGGCGAGCCAACCTATTTGAGCCTGTCAGAGAAGTTGATTCTTGTTTTGTCTCTTTTATTGATAAATTACTCGCTACATTGATATTGTTGTTGTCATTATTATATTTTGTTTATTATTTTATTTATTTAATTGCTGATTAAAAGAAAGACACACCACCTGCAGGTAAGAAACAAAATAGAGTTTAAATATAGCTAATAAAATAGGAATAAATATACAGCATAATTAGTAATAACAAAACAAGATATTTGAATTAAATAGAAATACATTTAACATTTAATATTTGATCTAAATTAATACTACGCTAATACTCAACCAAATTAGATACTGACCTGACAGGTGGATTCTGGGTATAAATTTGAGGCGAGAAAAAGGGTCATTAATCATTAAGTTTTTTTTTTTTTTTTGTATTTATATGTGTTGTTGTTGTTATATGTATTAAATGTTATTTAAGAAAGAGAAGAGATAGATAAAGGGAGAAAGAACTGAAAAAAACATCAGATTAATGAGAGAGAATAAATTTTATTACTTACCTTCTCTCTCTCTTTTTTTTTTTTAAAGCAACTCTTTGTGTTCTGTGGTCTCTTTATCTGCTCGACACCATTTCTCCAGAGTGAATCAGATCTTCTGACACACTGGTCCAAATTTGTGTTCTCCCATTTTATTTTAATTTTTTATCTTAGCTGATTGAATTTGACCAAATAACTGGTTTTGTTGTTTGTTCTTTACCAGTTGTTACACATGCAGCCCGTTATAGATCTCTGAGTATCAAGTCAGCCACACGCACACACACAGACACATACACACAGACCTACCTATCTATCTAACTATCTGTTCCTTACAATGTTCTTCTGCTGTCTGTTTCCCATATATTTGAGTAGACTTTAACTTTTTTCCCGCTGTATTGCAGCAGACTTCAACTCTTCAAACTATTTAACTTAAATTTACGTTTATGTTATTCTGCCTCTTTAACTAACACACACACACACACACTCTCTCTCTCTCTCTCTCAGACACACACACACACACACATGTGCACGTATGCACGCACACTCCTCCCCCGCACACACAATACAGGTAACTTTATGTGATTACGGTTACAGACACACACACACACACACACACAGGTAACTTTATGTGATTACAGTTACACACATGCACACACACACACACAGGTGAATAATGTGATTCCAGCTCCTCAATATCAGTGCTCAGTGAAAGATGATCATGTGTCTGTCTGATCAGCTCCAGTCGTGGGTTTGATTCCCATGTTGACAGAGATGGTACCCCCGGCAGTAGCCCCCCGTGGCCCTTCCAAATTTCCCAGAGGAAATTTCTAGTTACCATTATCATTATCAATATTCACCTGATAGACCACCTGTTGTAATCCTCAGCCATCAGGTCCAGTTCCAGTCTAGGTCCTGTACCCTGTGTGTTTCTTTTTGTGCCTGTGTGCATGTGCGCATGTGGGCGTGTGTGTGTGTGTGAAACATGACACATACTCTGGTAAACTGCTGCAGATTGTTTATTCTTATGTTTTAATATAGATTGAGTCTAAAGCAGTTTGAATAAACACTAAGCAGAAAAACGCGCACGCGCGCACACACACACACACACACACACATTCTCTCTCTTTAGAGCGATACAGAGATTAAATGAGGGATTATAAATCTGATCCAGGACCTGCCACAGTCCACGCATTAATAGACTAACAAAAAGAAGAAGAAGCCACTTCCTGTTGGTCGGGTCAAAGGTTAGATATTTAATGCCTTAAGTCAGGACTGAGGGGAAACACCCTCCTCCCCTTCACTCTGTCTGCAGCCTTCACAAGCAGCTCTCGTCCTCTTCCTCACCTCCGCATGATGAAGCAAGTGGCTCCTCAGCTTTACCCTCTAATGATGTCACTTCCTGTGGTCCTGACACATCTTGAGCATCGAGGAGGGGGCTGCAGGGGAAACAGTATCATCATTATGAATATTGTCACTGCATTAGAAGAAGATGATGGAGGATCACTGATGAGCTGTGGCTCCAGTCACTGAGAGGTCATCATACCTGACTGCGTCCAGCGCAGTGCTGCTTGTTTCTATGGTGATGTCAGCAATTGGAATGATGTAGGAGGGGCCTGCCTCCACTGGCTCCACCTCCAGCTGGTGAACTTTCACCTCAGGGGTGGGGCTATCTGCAACAGAAAAAGAGGGTGGAGTTTGAGGTGTTGAATGTGTGTGTGTGTCAATGTGTTGTCATAGAAAGTATGCATTATTCTTTGAGATATTCTGATTGTACTATTCTTTAAGCTCACATCACACTGGGTATCATGATGCAGTAAGATGCTGTTTTTCTATGTAGGCAGCACAACATGTCACCTTGTTAGATAATGTGTGCCTCACAAAATTGAGGCACACAAAATCTACTGTATCTGTAGTGTATCTTCACACTGGGCTTCTCATGACTGCAAATGTCTTGGATTCAATTTACAGAAAGACAAGCCACAACATTGTGTTTTATTATACAAGAATTGTCTGAGCAGTGTGTACGTGTGTGTGTGTGTGTGTGTGTGTGTTTGTGTGTTTGTTACTGTGTGTATATATATTACCATGAGTGTCCATCTGATCTTCAGCAGCTCTGGATAAACTCAGTCTGGATCGAATAGCTGGACTGTTGCTTTTCAGGAAGTTCTCTGTCAGCTGGAGGTAACGCTAAACAACAACATCATCATCACCACCATCATCATCATCATCAACCATCATCATCATCTTGATCGTCATGATAAAGTAATTCATAATTGTATTCATATTCGTATCATTGGCTGAGTCCTACAACTATCAGCAGCAACTGGATCTCACACTGGTCCACATGCACCGACAACACTGATGGAATCAAAGACAATGATGAAGGTAAAGACTGATGGAGGAGAGGACGCTCAGAACTCATCATGTACTGTCATAAAGAGAAGGCCTGAAGTGGTTTGTACCTTGCTGAAATCGTCTGTTAATGTTTTTCCCACAGAGACAACCAGAGATGAGAATGATGGGCGAGACTGAGGCTCCTCCTCCCAGCAGAGCTTCATCAGCTCATAGCTACAGGCAGGAACAAACAGGAAACAGTCAGGAAACAGACTGGAAACTGTTAGGAAACAAACTAGAAACTGTTAGGTAACAGACTGGAAACATTCTGTAGACAGACAGGAAGCAGACTGTAAACAGACAGGAAACATTCTGTAAACAGACAGGAAGCAGGCTGTAAACAGACAGGAAACATTCTGTAAACAGACAGGAAGCAGGCTGTAAACAGACAGGAAACAGACTCTAAACAGACAGGAAGCAGACTGTAAACAGTTAGGAAACAGACTGTAAACAGAAAGGAAGCAGACTGTAAACAGACAGGAAACAGAATGTAAACAGACAGGAAGCAGACTGTAAACAGAAAAGAAGCAGACGGTAAACAGACAGGAAACAGACTGTAAACAGACAGGAATCAGACTGTAAACAGACAGGAAGCAGACTGTAAACAGACAGGAAGCAGACTGTAAACAGACAGCAGACCCTAACAGACTTCTGTAAACAGAAAAGAAGCAGACCCTAAACAGACAGGAAACAGACTGTAAACAGAAAAGAAGCAGACTGTAAACAGTTAGGAAATAGACTGTAAACAGAAAAGAAGCAGACAGGAAACAGACTTGTTGTCCTACATGTCAGGGGGGGCCTGTTCGGGGCAGGTCATCCTGTATCCTCTCTTCAGAGCAGAGTAAAACTCCTGGGTCATCGGGAGGTCAGGGTACGGGCTCCCACCTGGGACAAAACACACAAACACTGGAGCGAGGTAGATGCAGACCGGTCAGACTGTTCTGTGTACTGGGCAGAATGGTCAGGGTGACTTACCCAGAGAGAAGATCTCCCACAGTAGGACTCCATAGGACCAGACATCGCTCTGAGAGCTATAAATGTTCTGGAAGATGCTCTCTGGAGACATCCACTTCACTGGCAGGAAGCTCTGAACATCAACACACAGCTGTCAATCAACACTGTGAGCTCCTGTCAATCACTCAAGTTCAATTAAAGTTAATGTAACATGTTCACTGACGTTTCCTCTGGCAATGTAGTCCTGATTCTTTGTCAGGTCCCGAGCCAAACCAAAGTCACAGACCTTCACCAGCTTCCCCTCACAGACCAGGACGTTCCTTGCTGCCAGGTCTCTGTGGACACACTGGGGGGTACCAGTGGAACATCACGGATGGATGCCACAGAAGGAGTGATACAGGGGCAAAGAGGGACAATACAAAGGGACAGAGGTATGACACAGAGGGATGATACAGAAGGGACAAGGGGACAATTCATTAAACCACAGTAGCAAAATCTAAAAGACGGTTTCCATTCCAGTGATTATTCAACTAAAGGGCTCCTACATTTCTGGAGCAGAGAAAGTCCATGGCCTGAGAGATCTGGTAGGAGAAGCTGAGGAGGTCACTGAGGCTGAGGACAGGAGAGTCATTGAGGAGCGGAGAGGACTCCCCCTGCTGATCTGAGGGAGAATCACAGGAAACACTATGTAACCAGTGTACTGTATAGTGCAGGCACAGAGTGCACTGCATACACACAGATTCTTTACCTGGTGGTATGTATGGAGTCTCGTACACCGCGGGTTCAATGTCGGCGTAGCTGAGCTCCTGCATGGCAACGTACTGAGCGCTGTCCTCTTTGGCTTTATTCATGTGCATGTAACCTCCATCACTGTCACTACAGGGTGAGAGACATTCACACTCAGTACAAACTCAGAGAGTGAAAGGGGCAGGTCACACCTTTGTTTATTTGTGTGGTTATGTGTTGACCTTTTGGTGTGTGTGCCATTCTGCTGGAAGGTGTGTTTGTTCCTATGCAGGTAGTTCACCAGGTCACCATGACGACAGAACTCAGTGATCAAATAGACAGGGCCTGGTATACAGACAGGTAATAGTTACTTTTTATTTATAATACTTATTTATAATAGTTTAGAATAGTTATTATTTATAAGTCAGGATTTGTGGGGTGTTAGTGTTGAATAGCTGAGGCTCAGTTCAGGTTTAGTGTGAGGTTAGTTCAGTTTAGTCCAAGGTAAATTCAGCTTTAGCTCAGGTTTAGGTTCAGGATTGCTTTGAGTTTAGTATGGGGTTAGTTCAGGGCTGGTTTGAGGTCAGTTTGGGGTTAGGTCAATGTTAGTTCAGGGTTAAAGAGCGTACCTCCTCTCGTGCAGGCTCCCAGCAGGTTGACAACATTAAGGTGAGGGCCAAGATGAACCAACACCTTCAGCTCTGACATCAGAGCCTGAATGGCTCCACTGCTCTCTGAACATACACATACAGAAAACAATCAGGAGGCTGTTGCACAAAAGCTATAGAGCAGATCAAGCCGGGATTTTCTGGTTATCCTGGCTGAACTTAGATAGGACTCAGTTGCACAAATGTTATATGTTGTATGTTAATGATTATGGTGTTTACATATGTACAATACATGTGGTCACACGCAATCTGATCCAATTGCATGATAACCAATTTAGAGGAAAGGGGGTCTGAATCACTCCATGCCTTATTTAACTGTTAAGATAGATTGATAATAAAATATATGAGCATTTGTAGACTGTTAACAAGCAAGAAACTGACCAGCCTGCAAACTGTTCATATTTGACCTTGACTGTTGCCAGGTCCTCTTTTGTCCACTCTGTATGAATCTGATCAATCCTGCGATCAACTTTAAAAAAGCTGTGGACGCACTCTTATCTGAATTACTAGACCTGACTTAACATATATGCAACCTGTCACTGTGGTTTAGCAAACCAATGGACTAAGCCAGGATGAGGCTAGGTCAAGCCTAACTTTGTCAGTTATCCTGAATTTCTTAATTCTGCTTTTGTGCAATAGGCCTGACTTTATTGATCTCTGTCAGTAATCAATCAATCATGTGAAACACCATCCACAGACAGAGATGGTGACTTACGTTTGACCATCTTCACAGCTGCTTTAGTTGTAGAATGAGAGTCAATCAAACCAGAGACGTTTGCCTCAACGACACGACCAAACGCACCTGAACCCAGCACTTGACCTGGGGGAGGTCAGAATAAATCAGATTAGAATAGTGATAAGTAGCTACAGTATATGCAATAAGTAATTATTGCAAACACCTTGACAGCTGTACTTTCAGATAATGTCAGCCCTCTATTAAATATGGTTAAGCTTTACACTGCCGACTTGTATCATCAGAACAGACATGTCCTCTGATTTCCAGCCTACTGTGATTATATTTGTCTGTTCTGATGATACAAATCAGCAGTCCTGAAATGTGTGTTTCTCCTCTATAACAAACATTCTACATCTTGGAGGTAATGTCTTTGTCTTTTTTTCAGGCTCCCTTCTCCGGGCTCCCTTCTCCGTTCAAATGGGGCAGAGCTCCTTGGAAAACAGTAGAGACACAACACCAGTCTGACACAGAAGCAGAGGGAACTGTGCAGGTCCGTGGAGCTGCGGACATGCATGAGAAAACAAGCACATTGGTCACACCGAATGTGCGCCACTACTGTGCCTCTTTGGGTTGTGAGTGCGGGTATTATCAGTACAATCAGAGCGAATCACTAATGAGTTGGTTCAGGTTCACATGATTGCATGATTGTCAGCCTGTTAGTAACCCCTCCCCCGTCTGTAAAGAAGAGATCCTGTCAGAGTTCTCCCCTGGACAAGGGCAACAAAGGCCCTGCCTCGAGTGTCAGGTCAGTACAAAGTGTAGGGGGGTGAAGCGGGGCCATTCAGTGGAAGTCCCTGTCTACCGAGTTTTCAGCTCACCCCTCCAGTGGAATTTCTTTGTCTCTCACTGTCTCCTGGGGAGGTTGTGGACATGGAGTCTAAGTAGACCATGTTCACACCTCCACTGCAGAACCAGGGGTTATTCCATCAGTATTGCTGAAGAAAGCCAAGCTTTCCAAATTAAGTCTCAATTTGTTCCACCAACACAGTTCAGACTTATCTGATCCACCCTGACTCAGGACAGACTTACATAGTCATACTTTGCACACAGACCCTGGGTTTATGAGAAGCCAAAATGAATGAACACATGAACAAAGTGATGATCAAATGAGTTACAGAGAGGTTAAAGTTAGATCATTGTTCTTTTCAGCATATGGACCAATGCTGCTGAGGTTGGGAAAGTGCAGAAGTCCAAGTATCTCAGGGCATAGTTGATGAGTGAGGGTCAGACCACATCAACAGGCAGTAATGACCTCGTACAGACTGCTGTGGTGAGAAGCAGCTGATAAAGTTTTGAATAAATTATTTTGTGGTATTACCCTGTACTACACTGTCCATAGGGACTACCATGTACCATGTTATCTCGTGGTATTACCCAGTACTACACTGTCTCGTGGTATTTCCCAGGTGGAGCTGTAAGGCAGGTGGGCGGGGTCCAGGTAGGTGTACTGCTGTCCGTCAGCACTCACAGACTCAATCACCTTCCAGCGAACTTCATAACGAGGTTTCTAATAAGAGGACACCAACAGACATCAGGTCAATAAGAATCTCAACATGTTTAAAAGTGTTAAGCTCTCACACTGCTATAGCCAGATCATGTTGTCATGGCAACCACAGATTACTGATGAAAGACAGCAAAATACTGCTAACTGTTCTACAAAAACTACAGCAAATACTACTGAGTACTGACTTTTCTCCAGAGGAGGATGAGGATGATGAGGAAGAAGATGGCGATTACAACCAGTACCAGGACAGCTGCCAAGACAGCAACCTGAGACAGGAGGGCTGGAGACAGGTAGACAAACATGTAGAGTGAGTCATTATACAATATACTTTACAAATATACTTGCACTGCAGTAATACTGCCATATCTGTACATACAGGGAGTCAGTACTCGCAGGTTTCTAGCTTGGCATCCTGCCGTGTTCTTGCCTCACAGCGAACAGCTGACACAGAGCTGAGAGCTTGGAGAGTCAACACACTGCGTACCTGCACACACACACAGAAAGAGCTGTTAGTCATCTTAACATCATGACAATATCATGTCTCCTCCCCATTACTGGTTGATGACATTACTGGTTACCTGGGTGACTCCTTTCTCCACCTCAGTGATGTTCTCCTGCAGGGCCACACCCCCCGAAGCTGCTGATAGGCTCTTCCAGTCGCTTGTCACATTACGACACCTGTAGGCCACATGATTACTCTAGCAATACTTCATGTGTGCGAGTGTCTGTATGTGTGTGTGTAAATGTGTGTGTGAGAATGTGTGTACGTAAGTGTGCATTTGTATGTGTGTTCTTACCTGTGTGAGGTAGGACAGGTGTACCAGGTGACAGAGGGAGGTGGGGCTCCCTCACTGACACAGAGCACAGCCTTACTACCCACCTCAGATAGAGATGTGATCCTGGGGGGAGCTACACACATACACACACATACACACATGCAGACACAATTGAAACACACAAACATTGTTATAAATACACACACACAGTTAAAAATAAATTGCACTCTCTCTGACCTTTAACCTCCAGTCTGAAAACAACTTCATCGACATCATCTTCATTGGAAACGGTTACAGTGAAGCTTCCTGTCTGATCCATCTGGACGCGAACCAGTGTCAGTGTGCTCACATACCTGTACATCAATCAATCAATCAATCAATGGGACCAGATCATCCTCAGCCTTTATCTCTACCCTAACCTCTGATCTACCTGGTGCCTGTCAGGTGTGTAGTGGCAATGTGAGTTGTTTCCGTGGCAACAGTTTGGTTGTCTTTGGTCCAGAGGACAGTGGGGGTGGGGTGGGCATCCACCTCCACACTGAACTCCACTGTGTGGTGGAGGAGGGACGTCATGTTGGTGTCACCTGAGGGCCACAGGTGAACATACCCTCGCTCTGCAAAAAGAGAGATTCTACCTGAGTGTGTATGTTCAGATTCAGACTTCAGATTCTGTATTTGTCATTCTACATGTTAAAAACACAGAGAACAAAAAGTGTTCCTCAGGACCAGTGAGATAAAAAGATGAAAAGAAGCTAATAAATACCTTAGAAACAATTTTAGGAAGGAATGAATTGTTTGAGTGAATGGCCTGAACAGAATCACTACCTGACCTGATTCACTTCAGTTGAGCTCAGGAGCGAGAGTGACTGAAGAGAGTCACTGAATGTACTGTCAGGGCTCAGGGCTGTCGTTTACTCTGTGTAGTACGTTCACTGAACGTAGCCTGCTGATAAACGGTACATTCTTGAATGTATTACAAGTGTCACAGTGACACATTCGCAGTGCTGCAAAGCACTGAATGACTGGGTGAACAGATTTTTTGAACAAATCTTTTTATAAACTGATTGTAGAGATTCAGTACTCTCTAAAGAACTGCTTTTCCCAACACTATTTTGAGCACAGGGCGATGTGTAGGAACCAACAGGACCGAGGTGTGGTCAGAGAAGCCGAGGTGGGGGCGGGACATCGCCTTGTATGCCTCCTGTCTATTGGTGTATTGGTGATCCAGCGTGTTGTTGCCCCTGTTCGCTATGGAAACATGCTGTTAAAAACATGGTAAAAAAAAAAATCCAGCATGGTTGAAATCCTCTGCGACTAGGATAAAAGCTTCCTAGTGCTTAGTCTGTAGCTCCCTGATGTGATCATGTAGCTGCCATGCTGATGGTTGCGCTCGGGGGGATGTACACAGCCACCACATACACCAATGTGAACTCCCAGGGCAGGTAAAATGGGCGGCATTTCAACCAAGAAAGGAGCAACACCTGGTGAGATGCATCCAGCATGTTTTTAGTGAGCCAAGTCTCCATCAGGAAAAATATGCAACACTTCCGCATGTCTCTGAAACAACACAGTCGGAGCCACATCATGTCCATCTTTTTGTCCAATGATAAGACATTTGCCAGGAATTGTGTTGGAAGAGCAGGTCTGTTGTTAGCCTTTAGCCTTTAGCCAGCTTCCTGGGTCCTCTGAGCCGGTGTGTCTTGCACCAGACCGCTGTCCTCAGTACCCGCAGTCTACAAGCTCTGGTTTAATTGCTGGGTTTAATTTGGGAACCTATCGCTGGAGTCACTGTTAGTTGAGAAGCTGCTGCACTGCTGTGCACCACCATCATGAGATGCCACCTCTTTTTTCCTTTGTGTGTGTGTGTGTGTGCATGTGTGTGTGTGTGTGTGTGTGTGTGTGGACTGACCCAGTACTGTCACTGTGATATTTTTCGTCACAGTCCGTCCCTGTGTTGTCTCCTGTACCTCACACATATACACACCTACAGAAAGCACACACACACACCAGGGTTATTATAGTTAATGAAAACTGAGACTAAAACTAAAACTAGCAGTGAAATAATTAAGTTAACTGAAATAAAAATTAAAATGTCATTTTTTTAAAAAAGCAATAACTAAATAAAAACTACAATGAACATTATAAAACTAAAACTAAACTGAATTGCAGATAAAGGCAGCTTAGTTTTAGTTGTTCTTTTTGTTTTCTCCCTCGATTACTGTGTCTTGTTCAGTCAGAGTTAACCGGCTGCTTCCAGAGGGTGGCAGCATAGTGGATATTGGCTGCTGCATTTGTTGCATGCCTCAGCCGTATTTTACATATTTTTTGAAGAAGATGCTTAGTGCTTATTACTGATTCCTCAGAAATGGCAAAAGTTGCAGGAAGAAAGATTACAATTAAAGGACTTGGTAAAACTGTATTTGGTGTCATGCATTCTTTTATCTGTGTCAGACTTCCTCCTAATACCTGAAAGACTAAAACTAAATAAATACTAAAGTAAAACTAGTCAATTCCTCAAAATAAAAACTAATTTCCCAGCTTGGGATCAATAAAGTAAAGTATTTCTATCTAACCTAAAACTGCTTAATCACTTGTTAAGCTAACTAAAACTAAACTGAAAAAAGCAAACTTGAAAAACTAAATAAAAATAAAAACTATTGAAAATTTCAAAACTATAATAACTTTGACACACACACCATTGTAACTGATAATTATCACAACTACTCGTTGTATTTATATTACATTACAGAGGATCATCAACACAGCACAAAAAAGCACTGGTTGCCTGCTTCCCTCTCTGAAGAGACCACTATCTCACCAGAGCCATCAACATCATCATCAAGACAGACATTACTTTTTTAACCTGTTGCCCTCTGACAGGTGCTTCATGTCACTCAAAAACAACAGACTCAAAAACAACTTTAACAAGGAATCAACACTTCAAACGCACAACTCACATCACAAAACCAGCATCAATGAAGTTACACTCTTAATTTTGTTGTATTTTGTAATACAAGGAAGGATAATGAAGGCTTTCTATTCTATTCTATTTTGATGGCAGTATGGCTGCAGCACCAGCTTCCATCCTGTCACGTACCTGAATCTGCTACTGTTGCTGTGGGGATGTTAATGAAAGAGCGGATCCGATTGGGCAAAAAGTCAGTCAGTGACACGACTTCCTGAACCAGAGCAGACACAGCAGAAGAAGACATTAGGCACGTAGAGAGAAAGAGACAGATGGACAGACAGACAGACAGACAGACAGAGAGGCAGACGGAGAGACAGACAGACAGAGAGGCAGGCAGGCAGACAGACAGAGAGGAAGACAGAGAGGCAGAGAGACAGTCAGAAAGACAGACACTCAGACAGGCAGGTACCTGTCTGCGGGGAAACTTCCATTGGAAATAAGCCATCTCAGTGTCTTTGACGGTGCAGTTGACAGTGAGACCCTCCCCCTGTTTCAGCACACTGCTGGAAACAGTCAGCTCCACCTCCATCTCCTTAGGGACTGACACAGACAGATACACAGAGACAGGTACAGACAGACGGGTGGACACAGAGAAACAAGGTAAGACCATACTGTTTTCTATTATTCTAATCTCTTAAAATGACTCCATGCTAATCCAACAAATTCCATCTGTTTTAACTGGATCCCAACTCTGATGAACTAACCTACAATGCTGAAGACGTAGTACACCTGAGACTCTCTCTCCTCTCTTCCGCGGGCTGCCAAGCACATGTATGACGTGTCGTTCAGACGACCTGTGAAGCCCCGCCCAGGCTCATGCGTCACCCCGGTAACTGGCGTCCTTCCAGGACGTTCGTACAGTGAGATGTTGAGCTTTGGGTCGGAGACGATGCAGGGGATGGTGTCTTCCTCTGACTCCTTCATCACCACACCTGGACCCAGTGGGACAAACCACTCATCGGGACCTGGGGGGGGGCAGGTGGATATGTCTGGACATACAGGTCTCACTGGTGGGACAGACACACATGATGTATACAAGATATAGATCATCACCTTGTCCAGGAATGAAGATGTCGATGTCTCTGCGCTGATAGGACGATGCCTCCTCACAGGTGTATCGCCCAGAATTCATCCAGGAAACATTAAAGAGCTGCAGGTAGCTGCTGGAACCCCGATTCTCCACGATAACCCCATCTACCTGAGTGTCCTGAGGTAATCGCCACGTCACCTCGCTCCAGCCTGAACACACCTGTTGAGACAGGCAGGTACCTGAGCACACCTGTTGAGACAGGCAGGTACCTGAACACACCTGTACAGACAGGCAAGATGTAACTCACAACAGTGAAGCTGGAGGATGAGTTCAGTAGAACTTCGGAGGATGATGGTATCAGTTCCAGACAGATGCCACCTTCAGGATAAACCAGGAAAACACCTACAGACAGACAGACAGACAGGTATCAGTCCTCCTCTGAGTCCAACTCATACTGATGTTTTATTTGTTTGTTACCTACCTAACAAGAAGTGGAGCAGGTGTAGACTTCCTGTTTTCCCCTTGACCTTCGATATCATGGCTGCTGATCCTGACCAATAACAATAGAGAGGAGAAACTTCCAAGCAAATGTCTGCTGTCGTGGGGAAAGGTTTACTTCAAAAAAAAAAAAAAAGGTATTTTTTTAGGTATTAAAAAATTAGGTACTCTATTTGAGTATTTCCATGTTATTTTGCCGTTTACTTGTACTCCAAGTACACCAACCATCCAGTAGTAAGGAAGCACTAACACTGGATGGGTCACACAGATAAAATGAATACATCAACTTCTGGTTTATTTAGACTTGGTTGTTAAAAAATGATGCAACTTTCGATGAAAATATTTCTGAATGCACGACAGTTACATGCACATGCACAGAGTACTTCTACTCTGTCTCAGTAATATAATTGCAGTGAATCACACTGGACCACACAGGAGTTGGCTGGATTTGTCTGAAGTGATGGTTCCAACAGACCTGAACACACACTCATCTGTGTGTTTGTGTGTGTGTGTGTGTGTTTTCACTGGGGAATTTTGGAATTTCTTTAAGTAAAAGAAGGTCATCAGTCATCCAATCACAATATGTCCCTTGGGCCTGTGGCCAATCACAGGCTTCCTTGGTGCAGTGTGACAGAGGAATGTAAGTCAACCACTGAAGAAGAAAAATAAACAGTCAAGTATTTCCTGTGGGCAGTGGCAAGGACGATGGTAACAGCAAATCACAGCTCAGCTGCTCTCAGCTCAGTTTGGACAGTGATGCCACAGATGATGTCACTGATCTGCTGCCATGTTAATGAATTTGCTAAAACCACAGAATGGTCTGCCGTTTTGTATTGTACTAAAGCTGTCTGAACTGTAGTGATCTATCTTTACTGTAGTAACTTGTCAGTGCTGTAGTAACCTGTAGTAACTTGTCTATGCTGTAGTAACTTGTCTGTGCTACAGTAAACTGTCTGTGCTGTAGTAACTTGTCTGTGCTGTTGTAACTTGTCTGTGCTACAGTAAACTGTCTGTGCTGTAGTAACTTGTCTGTGCTGTAATAACTTGTCTGTGCTATAGTAAACTGTCTGTGCTGTAGTAAAATGTCTGTACTGTAGTAAACTGTCTGTGATGTAGTAAACTGTAGTAACATGTCAGTGCTGTAGTAACCTGTAGTAAATTTACTGTGCTGTAGTAACTTGTCAGTGCTGTAGTAAACTGTAGTAACTTGTCTGTGCTGTAGTAACCTGTAGTAACTTGTCTGTGCTGTAGTAACCTGTAGCTTGTAGTAACTTGTCTGTGCTGTAGTAACTCGTCAGTGCTGTAATAAAATGTCACTGCTGTAGTAACCTGTAGTAAGTTGTCTGTGCTGTAGTAACCTGTAGTATCTTGTCTGTGTTGTAGTAACCTGTCTCTGCTGTAGTAAACTGTAGTAACTAAACTGTGCTGTAGTAACTTGTCAGTGCTGTAGTAAACTGTAGAAACTTGTCTGTGCTGTAGTAACCTGTAGAAACTTGTCTGTGCTGTAGTAACCTGTAGTAACTTGTCTGTGCTGTAGTAACCCATCTGTGCTGTAGTAAACTGTAGTTAACTAAACTGTGCTGTAGTAACTTGTCAGTGCTGTAGTAAACTGTAGAAACTTGTCTGTGCTGTAGTAACCTGTAGAAACTTGTCTGTGCTGTAGTAACCTGTAGTAACTTGTCTGTGCTGTAGTAACCCATCTGTGCTGTAGTAAACTGTAGTTAACTAAACTGTGCTGTAGTAACTTGTCAGTGCTGTAGTAAACTGTAGAAACTTGTCTGTGCTGTAGTAACCTGTAGAAACTTGTCTGTGCTGTAGTAAACCTGTCTGTGCTGTAGTAAACTGTAGCTTGTCTGTGCTGTAGTACCTTGTCAGTGCTGTAGTAACCTCTCTGCTGTAGTAAAGTGTAGTAACTTGTCAGTAGTGTAGTAAACTGTAGTAAGTTGTCTGTGCTGTAGTAAACTGTCTGTGCTGTAGTAATGTGTCTGTGCTGTAGTAACCTGTAGTAAGTTGGCTGTGCTGCAGTAACTTGTCAGTGCTGTAGTAAACTGTAGTAAGTTGTCTGTGCTGCAGTAACCTGTCTGCTGTAGTAAACTGTAGTAACTTGTCAGTGCTGTAGTAAACTGTAGTAACTTGTCTGTGCTGTAGTAAACTGTCTGTGCTGTAGTAAACTGTTAGTAACTTGTCTGTGCTGTAGTAACCCGTCTCTGCTGTAGTAAACTGTAGTAACCCGTCTCTGCTGTAGTAACTTGTCTGTGCTGTAGTAAGTTGTCTGTGCTGTAGTAAACTGTCTGTGCTGTAGTAACTTGTCTGTGCCGTAGTAAACTGTCTGTGCTGTAGTAGTAAACTGTCTGTGCTGTAGTAACCTGTCTCTGCTGTAGTAAACTGTAGTAACTTGTCTGTGTTGTAGTAACCTGTTTCTGCTGTAGTAAACTGTAGTAACTTGTCTGTCTTGTAGTAACCTGTAGTAATTTATCTGTGCTATAGAAACCTGTCTGTAGTAACCTCTCTCTCCTGATGTGGTGTAATATGCTGTCTTTAGGCCAGTTAGAGCTCAGCAAACAGATTCATGCAGGTTACAGTCCCTCCCTTCAGCCTGATGAAAAAGACCTACAGTGTTCAGAGTGTGTATGTTGGTGTGTGTGTGTGTGTGTGTGTGTGTGTGTGTGTAGGTGAGTGGGGGTGCGGGAGGTTGTCACCTTGCTGTCACTCCTCCATGGTGGTTGTTTTCTGTGTCCTGATTGGTTCAGATCTGATAATGAAAGGTAAATCCACCGACTCGGGATGAGTGACAGACAAACAGACAACAGACAGGCACTGACTGTGACCTGAGTTTTAGTTTTAGTTTCAGACTAATGATGCCTTGTTAGATGACGATGCTACACACATGGCTGACAGAGAAGGAGGACAATCTAATTGGTTCGGCCTGTCAACGTAAAAGAAGTTTCATTCAGTGAAGCTGATTCAAACTACGAGTCTTTCATAGGAGGACAGACAAAAAAAATTCAAGGACAAAAAATAAAACTACAGGAAAGACCAGAGGCTAAATATATGTTGCAGCAAAAGTACAGCAGTTAAAGTGCTTACTGCCCTGTCCTACTGCTGACAGAGTACTAGTACAGCAGTAAGGTATTGACGAAGTACTACTGCACAGTACTAGGAGTTTTACTGTAGTGAAATGAGTTGAATCAGCAGAATCAGACGCTCATTGCTACGCAAAGTCAGAGTGAAATAAAGAAAAGACATTTAGCTTATTCAGACCTGCTGATGTTGCTCCTCTTCCTCCTCCTTTTGCTCTCTTTCTTCCCCTTTGTCGTCGTCACTGGTTTCCTCTCTGCTCTCCCTCTCTCCTCTTCTTCATTCCAGACGAACGACGAATGGAAACCAACAGACTGACTCACAGTGGGGGAGAGAGTGAGAGAGAGAGAGGCTCACTATGGCAGAGTGAAAGGGGAGTCTGGTGCACTGAGAGAAGAAAAAGAGCAAGAGACACTGATCCACAGTGGAGAGAGAGAGAGAGCAGGCCAACGTCTGTTTTCAATCTGTCTTTCTCACCCCCCTCCCCCTACAACAGGAAGCAAATTGAGTTCACACACACACACACACACACAAAGCAGTAAAATAGAGTGGAAAACTATCAACAAGACCTTTCAGTGTGTCTGTGCATGCGCATGTGTGTCTTGCAGTGATATTGATTAAAAGCAATGGTGTGTGTGTGAGAGAGAGGTAGAGGATAGGCTGATCAGTCAATCTGTAATAAATCCATTAAAGATCCCTATAAAGCAGCAGCTTCAGTCAAAGTCTCTGATTTCAGAACTGACTCCAACTGAACAAAGACATAACTGATATTTTATTGATATATTCTCTGACATTGATGCACACCTGGACAGCCTGCTGCTCTTCATCAGACTGAGGTTGACCTGTGTTCATCTGTCTCAGCTGTCATTTCCTCTGCTGACTGATGTTACAAGCTCTCTCATCTTCTTCTTCTATGATCTGCTGCATCAGGTGGGCGGAGTCAGGTGCAGGTAATTCAGCTGTTTACTGGAGAGAGAGAGAGAGGTGAAGGACAGGCCAGCGTTGTTAGCTAGCTGTTAGCCATTAGCCAATAGCTGTTGTACTGGGAACAGATTATGACACAGTCAATCAACTGCAACACACAGCTACTGAATATTAGGGAGCCCAGTGTGTCAGCAAGATACAGACAAACCGGAAAAAAATCCAAAGTTGAGAAAGTGTGGGTACTCAGCAGGAATCGTGTATAAACATGTATTTACATTGAGCTCATCAGTTTTGGATAATTCTCACTTTTAAAAAGATGTGCATTTTTTCTCAAACTGTACCTGTGGTTAGAAGTTGTACTTGTAGTACGATAATAAGTACCCCCATTTAGTTTGGAATTACGTTAGCATTTGGAGCTGGTCTGTCATCACCTCAGCCTGGTAGCTAGCATGTTGTCACTTTACAGTTATTGTCACTAATGCTAATGCTAACACTGCTAACAGCTATGTAACTTAACTCTGTCATGTCAAAACTGTTGGCCTCTGTAAGTTTTGCTTCATGGAACTATTACAGTATCAGGGTTCTTCCTGCATAGAGACATAGAGGCAACTGCCACTGCCAAAATTCTTGCCGCCACCAGTCCACAAGTCAGTGTTTTTAGAGCCTGAGCGCACCAAAGGGTGCAAGAGCCCTACTGTTTTTTGTTCGTGGAATGTGATTATTTTCAACTCCAAACAAATGCATTTTTGAAGGCTTTCCCATGGTCAAAAACTTGTGAAACTTGGAAATAGGTGGGGCAAATTGGCTCAATAGTGCCCCCTCAAACCTTTGTAAAATGGATCACTTTGAGTGTGTTTCACCTACAGGCATGAACATTGGCAGGCTCAACTCATCAAGATGCAGAAAAAGTGCCAGGGTTTCATGCTCTAATCTCAACAGGAAGTTTAAATGGTCATTTTTAGGTCATCTTATTAAAAGCTTTGCTGGGTTTTCAAAATAGATAATTAATTAATTAATTAATTAATTTTTGTAATGAATACATATTATACCTAGCGTGTTTTCCTAATATTAATAAATACAAAGTATCTTGTGTCTGATGCAACTTTCAGTTTTAGTCAGAACTGAATATTTTCCTTTTTTTATGTTGCCTTTTGTTAAGTCATCTTTAATCAAAACATTTGATTAAATTCTCACACTGCGCTGTGTGTTTTATTCAAATTCTTTGCTTATTTTCTATTCTCTTACTTGTACTTGAATCTCTGTCTATAATATGTCTCTTGCTCCATAAATCCACCCCCAACACAATACATTAATTTCACGCCACAGCATTATGAAATCTGTCTCGAGCCTGTTGTCATAACAAACAGCCGGTATATGTTGTTAGATCCCCAGTAATTAGCCCCTCACCAAGGCTTATTACTGGACCAGCTCTCCGTTTAAGGGGTTTATTCTCTAGTTCTAACAGGCTCTGACCTGAGTAGAAATTCTAAAGTGTTTAAGCTGGTGACAAGGAAACTCGCCTAGCTCCTCACTGCCTTCATCCGGACGTCTATCCTGCCTCCCCAAGCCACTACTCCTGGAAGAGCAGCCCTGCCACCCAGGAACAGTCACCTGAAACGCCCGTTAACGGCAGCTTTCCTCTTATGATCTGGGCTCTTGTTATTGGCTAGGGTGAATTTAAGGGTTTGGAAAGTAACCCTAGGGACCTGTTTAAATCTCTCTTAAGTGGACACAAAACTAGATTAACCTTTAAGAGCCTTAAGAATGTTGTGCACACCAATGCTTAGCTTTTTACCATCATGGACAGCTTCTCAGTGTGAACTCCCCTGATCCTTTTCAAATTCTACTTTAACCCTTAGTAATCTAGTAGGTGCCTGTAAACCGCAGACTCGATCACAAGGAATGAGGATAAAACTACTTCTTGTCTTTCGATTGAACTGTTATTGCAGGAATTTAGCAATGACAAAGCAGCATCAGAGCATATCAATTCAATTGAATCACACCAATCCCACAGCCTAAATTTAACCCTGACTCTAATGAATAATAACCTCATTTACCATTTTTCGGTAGGATACAGGCTTCGGCTGGCCGGGCACAAGCATCCTGAGCTTCTTCTTTGTATGGGAGTAAATGAGCAGCAGCTGGCATCAGGCTGCACTCAGAAGCTCACAGTTCAAATTTTGTAAGTCTCTGCTGTTTTTGTCATATCACATGTGTTAGATCCCCGGTAATTAGCCCCTCACCAAGGCTTATTACTGGACCAGCTCTCCATTTATAGGGTATATTCTCTAGTTCTAACAGGTTCTGACCTGAGTAGAAATTCTAAAGTGTTTAAGCTGGTGACAAGGAAACTCGCCTAGCTCCTCACTGCCTTCATCTGAACGTCTATCCCGCTATCCCAAGCCACTACTCCTGGTAGAGCAGCCCTGCCACCCAGTAACAGTCACTCGACACGCCAGCTTTCCTCTTATGATCTGGGCTCTTGTTATTAGCTAGGTTAAATTTAAGGGTTTGGAAAAACAACCCGAGGGACCTTTATCAATTTAACCATGACTCTAATGAATAATAACCTTATTTACCATTTTTGGGTAGGATACAGGCTTCGGCTGGCCAGGCGCGAACATCCTGAGATGTCTCTGCTGGGGATTGATCAAGCTGCATGGCTTTGTGCTCCTGTTCTCCTAATGGAGATTTCAGGATAAGGAGCTTCTTCATGTCCTGACCTTTGATTTCTCCACCTCTTAAACCCTTACATTTTATTTTGAAGGATTTAAATTTTTTCTCATTATTTCCAACAATTCAGCCCAATCTTCAACCATTTTAAGTTTCACATTTTTCCACTTATATACGTTTATATACTTTCACACATTATTTTACATTTACCTTAAACAATTCAGGTATTTTCCCACCATGTTATGTCATTCACAAAATAGGTTGATAATTATTAGGTTCTAGAGTATCGCCACCTTCATGAAGGGGAGTAATGCCTGAATGTTTCCATATAGTACACTATAAACCCGAATGCTCAAAATAATTAATTGGAATAAGTAGTGTAAACTCAAAAAGTTCTTAAAAGTTGTACTTACTTAAAGATATTGAGTGAGAGTAACATTTTCCTTTTTTTTAAGTTTATTAAACTTGTTAGTTGAGCTGAGGGTTAACGTACTCCGGTCAGTTGGTCTCCCAACTGACCGGAGTACGTTAACCCTCAGCTCTGCACCGTTGAGTTAAATGTAAGTAGTCAACATAAAACTTGCTTGAATGTATGTTTCTGAAAGTTCTACGTGTTTTTTAAAGACGGATATGGTGAGTAACATTAGCCATGCAGCAAGCTACCATGCAAAGTCATCCCGCCAGGTAGCTGTGTTACATGGCCAATGTTAATGTCGTTAAAACTGGTGATGCCTAACGTGCAGACTGTTAGCACAGATAGCTCTTTTAGCGCGGCTAAAGTCTAACTGGAGCAGTCCATTCATTAAATGAAATGAGCAGCGCTGTCTTCTTCTTCAAGTTTAGCATTGATTTAGAGACGTTTTTTTTATTTAGAGACTCTCCTCCTTCCAAAACAAGCACTCTGCATTTGCCGAAAAATACCCAACCGAAGATGAGCGAAAGAGAGCAATTTCGGAACTGCTACGAAAAGCTGAAGAGAGCAAACTACCTTTCAAGAAGTGGATTACCTCTCCACAGTCAACTAGCACTGCAAGTTTTGTGGCAGCTCTGGAAATCGTAAAGAGGGGGAAGCCGTTCACAGACGGAGAATATATGAAAGATTCGTTCATCAAAATATCAGAGCATCTATTCTCCGACTTTAAAAACAAGCAGGAAATTGCTCGGAAAATTAAAGAAATGCCTCTCTCCGCAAAGACCGTCAGGGACAGGACCATTAAAATGGCAGAAAACGTCACCAGTAAGCAAATTGAGGACATCAATTTAGCTCAAGCATTTTCAATTGCTTGTGATGAGTCAAGTTACATGTACGATGTTGAGCAGACAGCACTGTTATGCAGATATGTCAACTCTGATGGGCCGCAGGAAGAACTGATTGAACTCATACCGCTAAAGAACCAAACACGGGGGCAGGACATTTGTGAAGCTGTTGTGAGTTGTCTCGAAGCGAAAGGAATAAAGACCACTCACCTGGTGTCAGTGTCTACTGATGGGGCACCCAGTATGAGAGGAGCACAGAAGGGCTTTGTTAATTTACTTCAAAAGTCACTGGATCGAGAGCTGATGGCGTTTCACTGCATCCTCCACCAAGAAGCACTGTGCGCACAAACATTCCCCCCTGAATGTATGGAAGTTATGAACCTCATTATCAAGATAGTGAACAAAATAATTGCGAACGGGTTAAGCCACCGTCAGTTTTGTTCATTGTTAGAAGAAGTCGACAACGAATATTCAGATCTCCTGCTGCACAACAGAGTCCGGTGGCTGTCCAGGGGAGAGGTGCTGAAACGCCTCGCTGCCTGTCTGGAGCATGAGAAAACCTTCTTGGAAAGCAAAGGCCTCAGCTATCCTGAACTGGAAGACTACAATTGGCTGGGAAAGTTTTACTTCATGGTAGACATGACAAGCCACTTGAACACGCTGAATAAAAATCTCCAAGGAAAGGGAAGCACGGCCCTGCAGATGCTGGAGGATATTTCAGCGTTTGAGCGCAAGATGACGGTGTTTGCAAGAGATGCGCAAAAAGGTACGCTCTTTCACTTCCCCTCCCTAAGAGAGTTCAAAGAAGCGAACAATCAAATAGATTGTGATTATTTTTACCGTGCCATCATTGCAATGCAAACTGCATTTGGAGAAAGATTCAGTGATTTCAGAAAGGAGAAACCTACTCTTTCTTTCCCCGTCACACCGCTGGACATCGACACATCCCTTCTGAACACAGCTGCATTCACCGGAGTAAGTAAGGCTGATCTAGAAATTGAACCGGCTGACATAGCGGATAAAGATATGTGGGTAAATAAGTTCAAATCAATGACGGCTGAGCTTGAAGATATCGCCCGTCAGAAGGCTGTTTACGCTAAAGAGCACAAATGGAGTGATATGGAAAAACTCCCACACCCCGACAAACTTGTTTTTGAAACATGGAGTGCCATTCCTGACACATATATTAACATGAAAAATTATGCCTTTGGAGTCCTGTCCATCTTTGGCTCAACATACTTATGCGAGCAAGTTTTCTCAAGCATGAACTTCATAAAGACCAAATACCGCTCCCGCCTCACAGATGAGAGCCTCCAGTCCTGTATAAAGATTAAAGTTACATCTTACAGCCCCGACATAGGGAAGATCTGCAGCGAAATTCAGACACAGAAGTCACATTAAACAGGCAAGAACAATAGCATTTAAAAAGCTTTTTTTTTTTTTTTCCAAAAAAACACAAACATTTATTTCAGACTCTGATCAGATGATGTAGTTTTTTGTATGTTCAGATGCTTAGTTGATTGCAGGCTGAGCAAAAAACCCAAAGAGGACCAGAAAACTCTGACATGGGCTTGTCAAAGACGCTCCTAATTTTATATTTATTTTTAAAGCTGCTAAGCTGCAGCTAAATGTGGTTGCTGCTAAGCTGCAGCTAAATGTGGTTGTATTCAGTGGTTGTAACGGGTAAAATAAATAAAAGATGAAAATTTTGAAAGTTTACAAGCTCTGTTGTTTTTTGCGGCTCCCGACGATTTTTTTTGGTAGAAGAGGGGCAAAATGGCTCTTTTGATAATAAAGGTTGCAGACCCCTGCTTTATATGATTTGATGGAGGTTTAAATATTATCACAGGTGTCCGGTAAAATAATATTTATTTTTTTGTGTGTGTTTTCAGGTTGCTGCAACAAATACGACTTGGCACTGTAAGTTGTGTTCAGCTTCTTTTACCACTAGATCATATTTATTTAAACACTGTAGACTGCAGCACAGCCACTTTTCAAAAGTTAGCCCAGTCCCATGCCTCCGTGATGATTGCATGTGCACATTTCAGACACTTAGTGCACTGAGAACTCATCTGTCAAGATATCATACTCAAGAACCTAAAAGCAGCACAAACGAGATTCAGGAACTTGTGACTTACAAGTGTCCTTTATGCACATTTCAGCAACCTTTTTATTAGCAAGATGATGCAGACCACATTTGCCTTGTGACGACAGACTATAGTTATGTCCTGCCCACCTGTGAAAGAGCTGATGGACCTCTGGCCTGCTCTTCATATGCCATCTGAGGTACTGTGGATCAGCTCTTTCATCTGTTTTTATCTTTGCCAGTACTTTGTCACATTGTGTGTAGTGTCACCTTATTTCATTCATCATAAAATAAATAATTGCTGTTACTGTACTGTTCTTTCCTCACTGCAGGTGTATGCAGAGTTCCAACGGATAACAAGAGAACCAGAACCTTCCTAACACCTTCTATGCGGAGCTGGATCGCCACACTCCTCGTTTGATAGCCTTATTTAGGCAGAAAGCTTCCAAAACTGGAAAGACTGCAGATGCTTTGGCTGACATTTTCAAAGTCCATGATGCACAGGTGAATATACAATTCACAGGTGAAGTCTTTGTGTAATGTTGGGAGTTTAATGCTTAAAATTAGCTTTTGAATTCCACAATTGCACCAGATAATTCAGCAGGTTATTAGTGGATGTATGTGCAGATATCACTGTGGTGGCAAATTGGTCGGGGCTGTTTGGCATTGAGTTTGATTAGTAAACTTGTCACAGTATTTACACGTTTACATGTTTACATGTTAATCTTCTTAGGAATTACATGATGTCCACACAAGACGTACCACTGTTCTCCATGCCCTTCCTGTCTATCTACATGAGGAAGTCTCTGGATTTTTCAGGACATGTGTGGTAAGTCCTAGTAGAGAGATATCAGGCCTGTTGTACTGTAAATTAACCAATTCATATTTTCATGTTATTTATTTATGTGTAAGGACAACACACATTAATATTTCGGCAAATTTTTTTTAAGGATGATATGGATGAGCCAGACCTGGGGGATGCAGCAGTGTTCCTCCTGAAAACCATCAGTGACGATGCCGTGAGTCCAGTTAACTACAACCCAGTGAGAATCTCTGTCGTCCTAGAGGGTGATGTGGTGGTCGACCTCCCCAGGCTTCCTGATGCCTTCCTGGTAATGTTCGGCCTCATCTATGCTTTACATCTCAATTATCCCAAGGGACTAACCGACACATTTGAGTTCACACAGAAAATCTTACTTGGTCTTGATGACTCTAAACTGTAGTAATGTTGTATTAACAGTTTCTAAGCTATTTGTGACATGAAGATCTTATGTTAATGTTAATTTAACTTTTCTGAGTTTGAATATTTTCCACTTGGACTGGGAAAGTTTCTAATAAACATTTGAATACATAAAATATAGACGTGATGTGTTTTGTTTTTTTTGGTTTGTCTTTTAAGTCAAGAGTACTCAATATGTTTAAGGCAATCAGTTGCCACAAACATTTTAAGTTTGGAGGTAAATGATTTTGAATTTCAGCAAGTCTTTGTTTTTGAGTTATGTCTAATTGGAAGATTGAAAGACAAAACTAATAAATGTTAAGTTCACTTAACAGTAAATCCTGAGATTTCATACTTGAAATGATTAAGTTCTCCTGAGTTATTACAATTAGAAAGATGAATGAATATTCTGAGTAGCATGTACTGAAAGTTTTTGAGTTGCCCTAATCAATAAGTTTAATTTAATTATAATTTAAAAGTACATTTAATATAAACTCCAAATATTTAAGCTCTGATACACTCAAATATTTGAGTTTATGAACTCAAAAAATATGTGGCAACTGATTGCCTCACTTTTTTTGAGTTCTGCTTACTTATTCAGGTTTACAGTGTAGGTATTTGGTATGTGGATAAAGAAAGGCTAAAGAGACCACAAAGAGGATAATTTAATATATGGGATGCAACCTTAAGAAATTTGGCATCAATGCCATCCAACCCAGGTCCAGCACTCCAGTAATCTTTAGCTCATTTACTGCATTTTGTACCTCAAAAGGTGTTATGCTCCTAAATGTAAAGGTGTGTATGGGCAAGAGATTGCTCAGGTGGGCAAGATATAGTGTACTGAGCACTGCGGCAGAGGAGATTGCAGAGAAGTGGTGATTAAATGCTTGAGCAATTAGAAGTGGGTCATGTAGTATATTAACATTTACTTTAACTTTATTAGGAGAGGATTTATTGGATACAGGTTCAGATGCTCAGTGTTATTTTTTTTATCATTATTATTCCATTTGCCTCTATTTGTTATAGAGGGACAATGAACAATGAACATTTAAAAAAAATAAAATGTAAATGCACCCAATTATAGCCAAAAAGCTAATTCTAAGTTTGGCTGTCGATTAGCCATTTCTTAGATATTCTTCTTCCTCTTTCGATTTTTTTTTTTTTTTTTTAATGAGCCCTATGAGATAGACTCCTTTGTTTTGTGGGATTGTATTCCACCCATTAGCTGCCCTATAGGTAAAAAACTAGAAAAGTTCCTCTGGGAAATTTTGAAAGGACCATGGGGGTGTACTGCTGGGGATACCACCTCTGTCAACATGGGAATCAAACTCACGACCAGAGCTAATCAGACAGACACATGATCATCTTTCACTGAGCGCTGATATTGAGGAGCTGTAATCACATTAAGTCACCTGTGTGTGTGTGTGTGCATATGTGTGTGTGTATCTGTAACTGTGATCACATAAAGTAACCTGTATGTGTGTGTTTGGGCGTGTGTGTGTGTGTGCATGTATGTGTGTGTGGTAGAGGAGTGTGTGTTGGTATGTGTTGTTGTGTTTGACAGAGCCTTGACTGGTATGTATGGGAGACAGGGGTCAGCAGTATTAACAGCAGAATGTTAGCCATCAAAACATGGATTAATACACCAATACACAAGACTTGTGTCTACGGTGTAAAGTTTAAATGAAGTCTCTAGGTGAAAGTATGCCTGAGCAGTAGACGTTTCAAAGACTCCAATCCATTCCATTCATTGCAATGCATTTTTTGTGTTTTTTTTTTTTTTTGTATTCTGTAGAGAAAAGTAACAGCACATCGATCTCGATCGAATCACACATTTTGATACATAAAGTTACGGGACGAAAATTTGGAGGAAGATGAAAATAACTAGAAAAAGCAAGCATTTCCAGCAGGAAATGTGGGTGAATGCTGAAAGCAGCTGAACGCCATTGCTGAAGCAATGCTGAATGAGCTGAAGAAATTGTTGAAACAATGCTGAATTTGCTGAAGAAACTGCTGAAGTAATATTGAAAAGGCTGACATGAAAGCTGAATCATAAAATTTGTGCTAGTGCTAACATAGCTTAGTTTTTATGGCTTTAGCTGAAACGTATAATTTATAAGAAACATTAATTAGAAACATTAAAGAGGCAGAATAATATGTAGTAAAAAATTGTAAATGTAAGTGCAACACGTTTGAAGAGTTGAAGTCTGCTGCAATATACTGGAACCTGACAGTAAAAGAAAACAATGCAAACAGAAGAACATTGTATATATACATATATGTATATATATATATATATATATATATATAAAGAGAGAGAGAGACAGACAGACAGATGTGTGTGTGTGCGTGTGTGAGTGAGAGAGAAAGAGAGAGAGAGAGTGTGTGCGTGCATATGCTCAGAGGTCATGGTGACTTTGACTGCTTAGATGAGAAATTAACCCCATTAACCCCTCAAACACCTGCAATTTCAGACAAATCTGTACCTAATACAAGCAAAGCTTTATATGGTGGGATCTGTAAGACCTTCCTGAACGTGCCCATGTCATTTTTGGTGTTTCTAGAGTAAAAATTGTTGACACTGTCACAAGTTAGAAACAGAAAACATTTCTGCTTTTCTCAAAAAATCAGCTCCTACTTTTGTATGGGAGTGAATGGGCAGCAGGGAGGCATCAGGCTGCACTCAGAGGCTCACAGCTCAAATTCTGTAAGTCTCTCTGCTTTTTTGAGCACACTGTGAGAGAGAGGAAAAGTATGTCTACAACTGTGGTGAAAATCATCTGTGTAGAGTGTAATTTGTGGCCGGGAGGACAAGAGAAAAAGAAAAGATTTTTAGACTCTCTCCCACTCTAGCTGATGATGTCACTCACTCTAGCCCTGAGCATTCCACTCAATACACACCCATTATAAATTTGAATTTTGTCAGAAATTTGAAGGATTTTTAAACTGTCAGAAATCAGAAACTGTTGAAGATATCAATGAACTGAATAAGAGATTAATAGTTGAAACTTTTGTGAATGTTTTAAGGTTTGAATGAAGTCCGTAGCTGAAAGTATGCTGAAGTAGTTGAAGTTCAAATAAGCATAAGATTTGAAGAGTTTAAAGACCGTTTCAATGCATTTTTATGGGACAAAAAAATTATAAAAAGTTAAATATTTTAAAAAGTATAAATAGTATGAAAGAAAAAAATACAAGCACCCCTGTCCAGAAAAAGCTGCACGTTTTGATATATCAATTGTTGAAAGTATGAAGGAGTAGTTAGTTAGTTACCGAAAAAGGGAAGAAGTACTAAGAAAAACTGGAAAAAGCATTCCAAAGAAGGGAATGTGGGCGAATGCTGAAAGCAGCTGAATGACATTGCTGAAACAATGCTGAATGAGCTGAAGAAATTGTTGAAACAACACTGACTTAGCTGAAGAAACTGCTTAAGTGATATTGAAAAGGCTGAAGCTGAAGCTGAAACATAAAATTTGTACCAGTGCTAACATAGCTGAAGCAATAAGTGAGAATCGATGAAAAAGTAAGAAGGAGGCTGATTTTGTATGAAATGGTTGTCAATTACTTGAATTTTTGAAGATTAGTATGAAGAGTAGGTTAACTGAAGAAATTGCTGAAGCAATGCTAAATTAGCTGAACAAGTTTCTGATGCAATGTTGAAAAGACTGACACTATAGCTGAAAACTATGACTTGCACCCTGAGTGATGAATGACTAGAAGGGCTAAGAGCAGTTGAAACATTTAAGAGGCAGAATAAAATGTAGTAGAAATTGTAAATTTAAGTGTAACAGTTCGAAGATTTGAAGTAGATATAAATATAAACAGAGAAGAGGAGGATAGAGGAAAGGACAGGAGAGGAGAATAGACGAGATGAGAAAGAGAGGAGAATATAGGAGAGGAGAATAGCGGAGAGGAGGTCAGGAGAAGGAAAGGAAAGGAGAGGCGAAAAGAGGAGAGGAGAATAGAGGATTGAAGGAGAGGAAAGGAGAAGGAGAAGGGAATAGAGAAGAGGACAGAAGAAGAGGAGAGGACAACAGTGGAGAGGAGGACAGGAGGAGAGGAAAGGAGAGAGAAGAAGGAGAGAGGAGAGGAGAATAGAGGATAAGTATGAAAAAAAAGTTTAAATCCTTCAAGGTTTAAGGTGAAGAGGTGGTGAAGCCAAAAGCCAGGACATGAAGAAGCTCCAAATCCTGAAGTCTCAATTAGGAGAACAAACTGAAATATATGAAATAAGAATAAATTGTTGGAAGTGTCTAAAAATCACCCGTGTGTATGCATGTGTGAGTGAGAAAGAGACACAGAGAGAGTCAGAGAGTGAAAGAGAGAGAGAGAAAGTGCATGTGTGCTCAGAGGTTGCCATGGTGACTTTAAATGCATGGATGAGAAAAGGGTCCATGAACCCCTTCAAACACATCCAATTTAAGACAGATCTGTACCTAATATGAGCAAAAATGTTACATGAAATTTGTTGATTATATCATGAGTTAGAAACAGGCAACATTTCTTCTTTTCTCAGAAAATCAGCTCCTACTTTTATCTGCTTTTTTGCAAACATTGTGAGAAAGAGGATAAGTTTGTCTACAACTGTGGAGAAAATCATGTGTGTACAGTTTAATTTGTGGCCAGGAGGACGAGAGAAAGAGAAAAGTTTCAGATGATTTTTAGACTCTCTCCCACTCTAGCTGATGATGTCACTCACTCTAGCCCTGAGCATTCCACACAGTACACACCCATTATAAATTTGAATTTTGTCAGAAATTTGAAGGATTTTTAACTGTCATAAATCACAAACTGATATCAACAAGCTGAATAATAGAGGAATAGTTGAAACTTTTGTGAACGTTTTAAAGGTTGAATGAAGTCTGTAGCTGAAGTATGCTGAAGTAGTTGAGGTTCAAAAAAGCAGATGAAGCAGAGGAGTTTTAAGATCTTTTCAATGCATTTCTATGGGGAAAAAATCAGAAAAGTTACATATTTTAAAAAATATAAATAGGATGAAAGAGAAAAATAATAGCACACCTGTCCAAAAAGAAGCCACACGTTTTGATATATGAATTGTTGAAATAGCACAAAGTATGAAGATGTAGTTACCGAAAAAGGGAAGAATGTGACAGAATAATAATAAGTAGTAAAGAGGAAAAAATGGCACATCCAAAGAACAATAGTGTGAATGCTTTCAGCATTCACCCTAATAGGTATAAAGATTCGAATAACAATAGTGTGAATGCTTTCAGCATTCACCCAAACTAGAAAAAACATTCCCAAGAAGGGAATGCGAGTGAATGCTGAAAGCAGCTGAATGACATTGCTGAAACAACGCTGAATTAGCTGAAGAAAATGCTGAAGTAATATTGACAAGGCTGATGCTAAAGCTGGAGGAGGCTGATTTTGTATGAAATGATTGGCAATTACTTGAATTGTTGAAGATTAGTAAGAAAAATGAAACATTGGAGTCTACTCAAATATATGAATATGTAAAATAAACTGACAGCTTGAAATCATTGTTGAACAAATAGAAATAAAGATTAAACAATATCTGAAGAATAAAAGCAGAACTTGTAAGCAGGAGGCTGAATGACATGAAAAGGTGGAAAATACCTGTTGTTAAGGATAAGTGTAAAATAATGTGTGAAAATATATAGACATGAATGAAAAATGTGAAACTCCTAAAATGGGAGTTTGTGTGAGATGGTTGGAAATTACTTGAATTGTTGATGACTAGTATGAGAAGAGTTGAAATCTGCAGCTAGATCTGATAGTAAGGAAAACTGATGAACTAGCACTAACATACCTGAAGCAATGGCTGAGAAGAGATCAAATAGTAGAACATGTAAGAAGGAGGCTGATGGTGTATGAAATGGCTGGAATAACTGGAATTGTTGAAGATTAGTATGAACGTTAAGAATTAAATGAAATAAGAATGAAAGTTAAAATCAAATCAAATATATACAACTGACAGCTTGTTGAACCATTACTAATATAGGTGAAGCAGTATCTGAAAGGTAAAAGTGGAATGTGTAAACAGGAGGCTGAATGACATAACATGGTGGGAAAATTCATGAATTGTTTAAGGTTAAATAATGTGTGAAAATATATATACATATATAAGTGGAAAAATGTGAAACTCATAAAATGGTTGAGGCATGGGCTGAATTGTTGGAAATAATGAGAAAAAGTTTAAATCCTTCAAAATAAAATGTTGGGTTGAAGATGTGGAAAAACCAGAAGTCAGGACATGAAGAAGCTCCAAATCTTGAAATCTCAGTTAGGAGAACAAACTGAACTGAACTAATGTAAGTAAGAGAAATAAACTGTTGGAGGTGACACTCCCCACAAAGGTTTAAAATCACTGAGCTTGGCTGATTAGAGGGATAAATTGCCATGGTGACTTTAATTGCTTAGACGAGAAAGTGGTCCATGAACCCCTCAAACTCCTCCAATTTCAGACAAATCTGTACTTAGTATGAGAAAGATCTTTATATGGTGGGAACCATAAGACCTTCTGAACATGCCATTTTGGTGTTTCTAGAGTAAAAATTGTTGACACTGTCGCAAGTTAGAAACAGGCAGCATTTCTGCTCTCCTTAAAAAATCAGTTCCTACTTTTGTATGGGAATGATAATAATACACAATACAACAACAATCAAGACACACCCATTATATATTGAATTGTGTCAGAAATTTCAATGATTTTTAAACTGTCATGAATCAGAAATTGTTACAGATATCAATAAGCTGAATGTAAGTTGAATAGTTGTAAGCCTTGTGAACGTTTTAAAATTTGAATGAAGTCTGTAGCTGAAAGTATGCTGACGTAGTTCAACATACTTAAGCATACTTGAAGAGTTTGAAGACCATTTCAATTCATTTCCTATGGGACAAAAAAAATCAGAAAACTATGAATATTTTGATAAGTATGAATAGTACCCGATAATCTCCAGAAAATGAGGTATGAATTGTTTTAATAGTACAAAGTATGTAGAAATAGTTGAAGACCGAAAAAGGAAGAAGAACCCAGAGTACAAAGATTTGAAGAACAATCGTGTGAATTCTTTCAGCATTCACCCTAATAATAATAAGTATAAAGATTTGAATAACAAGTAAATATTTGGAATGCTACTTTTTTTGCTTTTACTTGAGTAATATTATTGTAAAGTAACAATAACAAGATGTTTGTTTGCCAGATGTTTGATTGACAACACAGTCAATGACTCAAATGACTGCTCTGAATAGACAGATACTGTGGTTAATTGTAGGTGGTATGTGAAACAGGGAACAGACCCGGTCAGTGTGGTGGAGCAGGTTTGTTCCAAGTTTCACTCACACACACCTACACTCAGGTACAGTATAGATGCCCTCATGTAAGACTGCTCAACATCACCCTGAACTCTCATCCCTGAAACAATGGAAGTTTCCCCCAGACTGGAAGAAACTACTTTCTGTATTATGCCTTTTGATTATTGTCTCCCTAACGCCTCCTGTCTACCTGACTTCCCCTTGAAATATTATATGTCTGATGGTCTCAGTGTGAAGTTATTGTCCTGTGACATACACCCTGATGATCAAAGGTCTCCAGATGTGAGTGGTGTCTCCATGCAAATTCCTATTGACATGTGATTTAAAAGTGTCTTTGTTCTGGTTGGATATTTAAGGGAAAGAGCAAGGACCCAACCATTGAGTTGATCAGCTTACCAGAGCTCCCACACATCAAGTGTGTTACAATACTTGTTGGCTGTATTTTTATTGTGGACATCACAATAAACTGGTATGTTAACCACTGATTTCTAATACTGTCTTGTTGAGATTTTACTCTTTTTTTTTCCAACTTTTTTTATTGGGTTTTGCAGATAAGTACAATTGTTTTGAAACATGTATAAAGAGTAAAGCCATTTTTCTTAAAGAAAAAACAAACAGAAAACAAAAGTGATCATTGAAGCATAGCTGCGTACCCGAACAATTCACAAAACCAGAACAGCCATAAAAATAACTGAACTAAATAAAAATATAAAAATAAATTGAAAATTATTAAATAAAATTAAAAAAAAAAAAATATATATATATATATATATATATATATGTACATATATATAGACATAAAACAGACAAAAAAAAAAAAAAAAAAAAGGACAGGCACATCAGTCAGGTAATAATTAACTGGAACTGAGATAGCAACAGACATCTTAAGTTAGATTAGCAGCATGTTACCCTCGACAGAAGTAACAAATCTGCCTCTATGTCAATCAGGGGTAAGTGGAAGTTCCATCATCTTAACAAGTTGTAAGAATGGGCCCCATAATTTCTCAAATTTTCTGGAGCAGCCCAATAAAGAGAGTCTGATTTTCTCTAATTTAAGAAAATGAAGGGTGTCTCTAATCCAGCGGGCATGACAGGGCGGTGTTGTTGACTTCCAATTAATTACAATTAGTCTTCTGGCTAACGAGGTAGCAAAAGCCAGCACATCCTTTTTGGACTTACTGAGGGAAGGGGGAGCAACCCCAAATAGTGCACTCAATGCATTTGGCTTTATTTCCTCCCCAACTATCTCTGACAGTGTATTGAAGATCTCAGTCCAATAATTATATAGAGATGGACAATGCCAGAGTGTATGAATTAGGTTCGCGGGAGACTGCTTACACCTATCACAAGTTGGAGACACACCTTCATAGATTTTAGCCAGTCGAGCCTTTGTATAATAGGTACGGTGTACAACTTTGCACTGAATAAGACTATGTCTTGCACAAATAGAAGACTTATGTACCCGTCTCAAAATCTCTGTCCAAACTTCCTCTGATATTGCAGCTCCCAAGTCCTCTTCCCAGTGAGACTTAATTAAGCCTAGGGGCTCTGAACGTAAATTGTTAATTTGATTATAAATATATGAGATAGAGCCTTTAAGAGAAGGGATTGATGTCAGGAAACTGTCCAAAGCTGAATCAGAGGGCAAATTAGGAAAGTTAGGAAACGTGTCATGAACAAAGCTGCAAACTTGTAAATATCTAAAGAAATGTTGCTTAGGGAGTGAAAAATTATCTGAAAGTTGCTGAAAAGTAGCAAAGACATTATTAATATACAGATCTTTAAAGTTATAAATACCCAAATTTGACCACCGTAGAAAAACACTGTCTATGAGGGAAGGAGAAAAGGCATGGTTGGCTGCTAGGGGTGCATAAATGGAGAATGTCTGTAGACCAAAGTAGCGCTTAAACTGGACCCAGATCCTGAGTGAGGTCTTAACAATCACATTTTTGGTATAAGGGAGAGTGGGCGAGTGAATAGGGGAGTGCACTAAGGCTTTCAAGGAGACAGGACTTGCTGACCTTGCCTCCATGACCAGCCATGTTGGGGGAGGATCAAAAGCCTCATATTGGAGCCAGTATTTAAGAATCCTAATCTTGGTGGCCCAGTAATAAAACTTCAAATTTGGCAGAGCTAGTCCTCCCCGCAGTTTTGGTCTTTGCAAATATTGTTTGCGCAGCCTAGGAACTTTCTTATTCCAAATGAAATCTGAAATCAAGCTATCTAGCTTACGGAAAAAAGACTGAGAGAGAAAGAGGGGAATGCACTGGAACAGGTAAGAGAGTCTTGGGAGTATATTCATTTTAACAGAGTTGACACGTGCAACCAAAGAAAGACCGAGCAGGGACCATCGTTCAAAGTCTTTCTGGATTCGAATCAAAAGGGGGGCAAAGTTAGCCTTGTAGAGGTCTTCAAATTTGTGTGTAACATGAACTCCAAGATAAACAAAACTATAACTGGCAATTTTAAAGGGGAAATTTTTCAGGGGATACATCTTAGCAGCAGGATTAATGGGAAATATCTCACTTTTACTTAGATTTAATTTGTACCCAGATAATTGACCAAATGACTGAAGGGAGGCAAGAGCAGCAGGAACTGAGACCGACAGGTTGGAGACATATAAAGGAGGTCATCCGCGTAAAGGGAAACTTTGAGCTGAGTATCATTTCTAAATATGCCTGTAATGAGGGGGTTAGACCGAAGGGCTATCGAGAGAGGTTCGATGGCGATAGCGAATAAAAAGGGGCTTAAAGGGCAGCCTTGCCTAGTAGAGCGATATAGGCGAAAATATTCTGATTGAATATTGTTTGTCCTGACTGAAGCTTGCAGAGCTGAATAAAGCAACTTAACCCATGAAATAAAGTTATTTTTAAAACCAAATTTCTCCAAGGCATAGAAGAGGTAATCCCATTCAACTCTATCAAATGCCTTTTCGGCATCTAGTGATATTACGGCTTCGTGAGTGTTGGAGGGGGAGACATTGTAGAGTACATTGAACAAACGTCTAAGTTGGAGAAAGAGTGCCTATTTCGAATAAACCCTGTTTGGTCCAGGGAAATTATAGAGGGGAGGGAGGATTCCAGGCGTAGCGCTAATAGTTTAGATAACAATTTAAAATCAACATTTAATAAACTTATTGGACAGTAAGAGGTACAGGCTAAATCAAATCAAATCAAAATTTATTTATATGGCACTTTTCATACATAAAAGCAACACAAAGTGCCTCACAGAGGCTAAAAACAACAAACAAAGCCCAACCCTCCCTCTATTGTAAAAAACACAGAGACAGACACATGCACACACAGACACACACACGCACATATACATACAAGCTCACCCCCACTGCACACACTAGCAAGAAACATGGCCGGGCACCGAGACCTGGAGCAAGGAAAAAGCCACCCTTGGGGCCAACCACACTGAGAGGGGCCCTGGCCACAACAGCAGGGAGTGCCGCTATAAGGTCAGCCCCGACCCGGGCGGACAGGAAGCCCCACACAGGAGTGCAGCGTCCTCCAGCCACCCGGGCTAGAGCCGCCTACAGGACAGCATCCCCGCCAGTAGACCAGAAGAGACTCCCAGTGTGGCAGCCCCCAGGAGGAAACACTGGAGCTAAAAACTGGGGGACTAAAACTGTAAGATAAGATAGATAAGAATAAACCAAATAGATAAAATGCTTTCCAACGCATGGAATTAAAACATGTAGTCAAACATATAACTAAAACTAAGATAGTAAAGAATAAAATTAAATATGAGAAGAATAATAAGGTCAATAAAAGAACTTAATAAAATTGATTAAAAGCCTGATTAAAAGTGGTATTGAATACAGATTAAATATGATAAAAGGTCTAATTAAGAACAATAAAGGAAATCAATTAAAAGCCTGACTGAAAAGGTGAGTCTTGAGCCTCTTTTTAAAAACTTCAACAGCCTCTGAGCCCCTGAGGTTCTCCGGCAGGCTGTTCCACAATCGGGGGCCATAATAACTAAAAGCCGCTAATGGCTAATGGATCCTTACCCATTTTTAAAAGAAGGGAAATGGAGGCTTGATTGAGAGTTTGAGGAAGGCAGCCCAATTCAAATGACTCATTGAACATATCCAATAACAGAGGGGCGAGATTTTACTCTTGTAGTGAAGGATCTGTTATCAGATACCTTTTAGGTCTTTAGTTTCACTGGGTAACACTCACACCCTTAACCTCTGAGGGCTGTTCTTCTATGTTAAGAAGGTCACTGAATAGTTTAAGTCTATATCTGCCATCCCTGAACTAAGATAGGGACTAGTTAAATACTGTATCCCAAAGACCTTAGTTATATGGTAAGTTTCACTGGACGCTGTTCACACCCTTAACCTCTGAGTTGGACAGACAAGATTGAGTATCATGTTCTAATACCTCTGAATATTTCAACCCAGGCATCAAGGCTGTTCTTCCATGTTAAGAAGGTCATTGAGTGGTTTGTTAACCTATATCTGCCATCCCTGAACTAAGACTGATGTCAGATCTCTTAATAACAGAATTTAATTCTTAAAAGGCTTATATTCTTAATTACTGGTTAACTATTAATTCTCACCAATATATAATGGTGAAGTTAGCTTCAAGTAAATGGAATCAGATTGAATAAATTAATTACTTTACTTTGATAAAACCTCATCTTAACACCGGTGGGACAGAATACGTGTTGGGGAGATAATAGATAAATGTCTCTAAATATTTCCTCCCCTACACTCACTAACATCATCTGATCATGTCAGCTGATGATAAATCTTATAAACCTATAAAACTAGTCAACATATGGAAAATCACATCAACAGATGAGACTTTTTCTCTAACTTGTCTGAGTCCTCCTGAAACTGAAGGGGGAGAAGTAAACTGAATTTTTTGTACAGAAGATGAATAACACAAGAAGAAGAAGAAGAAACACATGGATAACAAAATCCTTGAGGAACTGTTCCTGAAACATTTCCAACCAAGACAATTTGATGTGATTTCAAATCAAATCAAAATCTCTTTGTTCACAAAGAGTGTCAGTGCAGGTACAGACACACACATAACAAGAACAACCTCAACAACACATCACATGACAGTGGCAACATCAACACACGTGTTTACTCAGCAGACAGGCACAGCAAGCATAGAACAACAATGAGAAAGCATTATAATGAATACTGCATATAAAGTTAAAAACAAGTTAAAAGTTCATAAAATTGTAGCATGTCATAAACTTTTAAGGAGGTGAATTGAGGTGAGAATGAAACTGGATGATGCCCTCTTTGGAAAGTGATCTGTATTTGCATCGTGATGGTAAAAGGTTGTAGTGTCTGTATTGTGTGTATTGTCTGTTGCAAGCTGGATGCCTTTCCTCTTGACTCTTGTATTGTAGATGTTGATAAGCAATTCCTGTTCCTGGCCCACATTTTTATTGCTGATTTTGATAATTTTGTTTAGACTATTGCTGTGGAGTGAACCAAACCAGGCTCTTACAGTATGTTGAAATAGAGGATGGAGCCAATTCCTAACCCTATTCATAGAACGCAGCAAGGATTGATTGATGAACCTGATGTTTGTGAAGTTTACGGAGAAAAAGAGGTGTTGTTGACATTTGGAGAAAAGGTATTCAGTATTGTACTGAGATATTTGTATGATTCAACCTTTTCTACTGTTGGAAGTGTGGATATGGTGGAGTATCCATGGTGAAAGTTAGTGACCATTTCTTTACTCTTGGATACATTTAAATCTAGACAGTTGTTCTTACACACTATGATGGAAAAGTCCCCAGTTAATTTAAAAACAAACAAATGTGACTGACTGCTTCAGAATGTTAAAGTTCAGCTGCACACACACACACACACACACACACACACCTACATTCCTGCAGCAGGTTGAACCAGTGACTCTTCACTGTAAAACTTTGTGTGCTGAAACAGCTGAATTCTGTCTAACTCCATTGTAAACACCTGGACAGACTGACTGACTAAACAGACTGATAAACATTCATGTTGGCACTGACAGTGCACAACACACAGTCCTCACAAGAACACACACATACAAACCAAACTCACAGAGAGATTGAGATTGGATAGATTTTACGGTAACATGTTTATGAGTGCAGGTACACTAGAAACAGGACATTCAACATGTGAACCAGAAACAGACAGAGACTCAACAGAGAGCAGTCAACAGAGAACTACAGGGGACTCACAGACAGGTAATCACGGACAGGTTATCACAGACAAGTAACTCACAGACAGGTAATCACAGACAAGTAACTCACAGACAGGTAACTCAACAGGTTTCTCGTGTGTGTTTTGACTGACTTTGTTAAGGTTTTGTGTTTTGATTCTTTGTTAAACAGTCAGGCTGTATTACTGGTTTGATTCTGATAGTTCTGTCTTGAGGTTATTTGTTATGGTTCCATGTTCAGGTTCTGTCTTCTGGTTCTAGGGTAAAGTTCTGTGTCAAGGTTGTGTGTTACGTTTCTCTGTAGAGATTCTGTGTTATGGTTCCACAACAAGTTCTGGGTCACAGGCTCTCAGTGTGGTCTCATTAACCTTCTGATCACTGATCTATAATCACTTTGACCTGAGACTATGGTACTGGTAACAGGTAGACCATGTGGTCTGATTGGTGAGAGGAGCTGAGTGATCACTGTAGTTACTGATTATTTGACCTGATGAGGTCTCTTCACTTGCTACAAGTTTCCCTCATCAGACCTCTGCTCAGGTGTATTCAGGGGATGATGGAAATGATTCATTGAATGTTTCCTCCTGTCTCCAGGATGACTACACCTCCTCCTCCTCCTCCTCCTGTCCCAAAACCTCGAAGTCGTTACCTGGGGGGCAGTCTGAGTTCTGCCTTCAGTTTGGACAAGTAAGTTCTCCTTTAAATCTACAAAACAAACTTTGAAATCGACTGAACAAACTTTTAAATCAAATTTGTTTGGGTTTCAGAGATGTGACTGATGAAACAACCAATCTACAACCAATTTTCACTAATGCAGTTCATCAGAGCACAGGTACACACTCACAGACACACTGCTGATGTCATCAACAGCTGATGTGATTTCTGCAGGAATCTGAAGTGAAGCCTTAAGATTACATTGGTTTTGGTTTCGCTAACTAGTTTAAACTGGTTTGTAGTTTAATTTTGAAATGTGGCATTTGTGTAAACAACAACAGTGACAACTAAACCACAGCAATAACAATAATATAATGACACTAGTGTTGGCTTATTGATGATAGTGCATGGACCTTACCTGCATGAGGTCTGAACAGGTTTTGATCAGAACTTTGTTCATCTTCTGCTTGTTCAGATCTGATCAGTTATTTGGTTTGGTCTGTTTACATGATGTGCCCCACACTGCCCCGTACTGCACCATACTGTCCCCATACACCACTGACAGTCTGCTGCAGGGCCAGAGGTTGACATGTCTTAAACTGAACCATGGAACCAGTTATTGCAGCAGATTAAAATCTCTGTCAGTCTGACTGATGACATCATCTCTGATGAATGCTAACAATGTACAGAGTTGACCTGTTACAGTGTGTCACAGAGATTCCTCCACCTACCATCATAATACAACAATGTCAGCACTGTTTTGTTGCAAATTGTTTTAGGCACCAGACCGGATTTACTGGTTTTATTGGGGGGGGGGCAAGCTACCTAGGGTTAATGATTTTTAACTGATGATTAATGACCTGCATACTCAATGCCATTAATGTCACAGCCTATTGATGCGGATGTTTTTAGACCCAGATTTCTTCTTATTGTGAAAGTCTTCTATGTGATAATAGAAATAGAAATAGAAAATACTTTATTGATCCCAAAGGGAAATTCATTTGTCTACTAGCTCATCTTCCATCTGCATAAGAATTAAAGAGTCTGATGGCTGTGGGTATAAAAGATCTTCGGTATCTTTCTGTCCTGCAACGAAGAGATAGGAGCTGTCCACCACTGCAGCTTCTTTGATCCATCAAGGTGTTATGAAGTGGATGATCCATGTTGTTCAGGATGGCCTCCACCATTCTCATTGTGTATCTCTCCACCACCTCCTCCAGAGAGTCCATCTTTACTCTGATGACAGAGCCAGCCTTCTTGACAAGCTTATCCAGCCTCTTTGCCTGCTTTTTTCCTAAACTTCCTCCCCAGCAGACTGCAGCATAAAATAAAACACTTGCCACCACAGACTGATAGAACATCTGCAGCATCTTATTACAGATGTTTAGAGATCTGAGCTTTCTTAGGAAAAAGAGGCGGCTCTGCCCCTTTTTGTAGAGTGCATCTGTGTTAACAGACCAGTCCAACTTGTTATCCAGGTGAACACCTAGATATTTATAGGTTGTCACCACCTCGATGTCCACTCCACAAGTATTCATTGGCTGAAGAGGGAGCTTGGACCTATGGAAATCCATGATCATTTCCTTTGTCTTTGAGGTGTTCAGCATGAGGCAGTTTTTGTAACTCCAGTCACTGAAGGCTTTTATCAAATCCCTATATTCAGATTCCTGTCCATTTCTGATACATGCCACAATAGCAGTAATACATTTTATTTATAATGCACGTAAAATTTTAAAGCAGAAGTGCTACAGAAAAAAGAGCATAAAAAAGGCTCTCTTTGTTAAAGTCTGTGCTGGTAGAGAGTAGATGACATCTCTAGTGACATCAGAGGAACTTCAGGTTCAGGTATTGGTTTGATTGGCAGGTGCCTCATAGTATCAGCTGATGTCTGCTGATGATACCACTGTGACTTCCTCCTCAGATGAAGATGTTCCCAACCTTGGTTTGGATAATGGTGTTGTCCTCCCAACTCTGGCCGGTGTCACTGACATCATCGCTGCCAATATCCCATCATTGGCTGGAATTGCGTCTGCCATCGGAGGCTCTGCTCCCTCAGCTGTCCCTGCCCCTTCAGCCCCCCCCTCCATTGACAGTATGGCTAACAGCATCGCCACCCACATACCTAGCTTAGCAGGCACTGCTAGCTCTGCAGCTAGCCCAGCTGCTACGTCAACTCACACCTGGTCCACATCTGCACCTGCTGCTAACATAGGTGCTGCTGGCTTAGACAGCATCATTAGCTCACTTGCTAACATTCCTAGTTTAACAATAATTATGAGAGATGGACACCCAACCCCCTATATTGATGAGCCCTACACCCCCCCACTGCCAACAGTGGAAATGACTGGAGACCCTGGCACAGGTACGTCAATCAATTATAAATCTATTAATCACCAATCCATCCCTCCTGATTGGCTGTTCACCCTGTTAACTGTGTGTGACCAGATGTTGGGGCACTGCTGCAGCTGGTGAGGTGTTTTGATGGGGGAGCAGGTATCACACATCCTCTAGCAGAAGGAGATGCAGAACCAGGTACAGACATAGACCTGGCCCAGTCCAGTTCTGGTCCAGCTGGTTCTGCTGGACCCATCCTCAGTCTGTCCCCTCTGTCTGGTTCTGGTTTCAGTTTCCCCCCAGACCCTCAGGGAGGAGAACCCCTATGTCACTGTGTTGGCTTGTTCGGGGGAGGAAGAGGCAGAGTTGTCCAGTGAGGAGGAAGATACAGAAGTTAGCTCTGCCCCTTTGAAAGCGAATGAACTGATGGAAGGAGATCCTCCTTCATCTCCACCTACAAATACTAACAAGTATGTACACGGCACTCAGTACACAGTACTCAGTAAGTACCACTACTGCAGTCCTCTGATGTTGTTGGTGTTGCAGTGTGCCGACCAGTCCTACAGGTTGCATCATACCCACTCGCCCAGCTCCGCCCCCTCCACATCCCTCTAGCCGATCACAAAATCCAGGAAAACAAGTGAAACAGAAGACACCGAGGTATATTCACACATGCACTCTCACAGTCACCACAGACACACCCACACACACAGAGTCTGACCCCAGCAGTGTTAACCCACTATGCTTCAGGAGTCAAAGGCCACAGACAGACATGTTCTCTCACTGTGGGTTCTCCTGCAGAGCTGCCACCATCAGAGTTTCCAGGAAGAAGGGGAGCAGTGGGAACTCTGCCCCCAGGAGCGCTGTGGTCAGATCCAGCTGGCTGGACGTCTGGAAGGGCTTCAGGTGATGATGATGAGGAGGAGGAGGAGGATGGGGGGGGGGGGGGGTGATGCTGGTGATGGCTATCATGTGGATGATAATGATAATGAGGAGGAGGAGGATGGGGGGGGGGGTGATGATGCTGGTGATGGCTATCATGTGGATGATAATGATAATGAGGAGGAGGAGGAGGATGGTAATGATGCTGTACTCTCTTTAACAGATATAATGTTTTATGGGCGACATTTGATGGACAGCTGATGTCTCTGTGGAAGAAACGAACAGTAAGTCAGTGTCTCTCTACCTCTCTCTGTCTCTGTGTGTGTGTCTCTCTCTCTGTCTGTGTGTCAGCAGTGTATTTGTGTTCTTAACCAGGACCGGTTCAGTGAGGTCCTGTTTCATGTGTCCAGTATCACCAAGGTGAAGAAACTGGACAAAGGAAGATTCTCTGTTCACTTCAGAAAGAAACACTACGACTTCATGGCTCACAGTGATGGTGACAACAACATTCAGCACACACAGAGGCACACACACTGTACACTGTAAATCTAAACATATACACTGTAAATGTTATAAATACTGTACAATCTAAATTATAAATATATACACTGTTGAGCTTTTGTGGCAGCATCTGAACATCTTTCTTCACTTCTTTTGCAGAGGTTCAGGATGGTTGGGTCACTTCTCTGCTGGATTCCCGGGGCCAGCCAAGCCCCACCTCCCTAGGAATGCACGGACAAATTACCATCAAGGACCCACGGAGTCGCGTCTATGCTGCTCTCTGGGGTCAGGATCTCTGGATTTACCCCAACAAAGAGGGCTACCAGCTGGGCATTGCCTCCTTCAGTGTACCTCTGAATGTGGCCACAATCAAGTCCACAGGAAAACACTCATTCGCCCTCATCACTCCGTTCAGGAGTTTTAAGTAGCTGTCCACCTAGCTGTCCACCTGTCCATATATCTACCTGTCTATCCACCTGTCTCTCTAACCCTCTCTGTCTTTGCCCACTCCGTAGTGTGTCAGTAGACTCGTCAAAGGATGTGTCCCTGTGGTTGGACAGTCTGTCCTTATCTATCCGTAGTGCTCTGTCGTCCAGCCAGGTGGCAACAAGTCTGTGGGAGAATGCCCAAAACAAATTGTGTGCTGATTGTGGCTTGGCTAATCCTGAGTGGGCGTCAGTCAATCTGCTGCTGGTCATCTGTGAGAACTGTGCAGGTACAGGAGGTTAACCCTAGTAATGCTAATAATGCTAATAGTGCAGACAGGTGTTTGTTTACATGTGACACATTAAAAGTGCCATTTTACAAATCAATAAGCAATATGGTTATAGAAACAATCAACCAGTGCAGTATATTTAGACCCAGTATCCCTAAAGAAATTAATGTAGAGACGTTGGTCCCAGTGTGGGTTACCAACAATGCTAACAATCATATTAGTTTGAAGGTAGCATGCTAACAATGCTAACACACCTGTTGGTTTGAATGTAGCAGGCTTACAATGCTAACTAATCTATTAGTGTGAATATAGCAGGCTTGCAATGCTAACTGATCTACTGTTGTGAATGTAGCTCATTAATAATGCTAATAGATCTATTCACCTATATCAGGTCAGCATCGAGGTCTTGGCTCCAAGCTGTCCAAGGTCCGCAGTCTGAAGATGGACAACAAGATCTGGACTGATCCACTCATACAGGTGTGTGTGTGTGTGTGTGTGTGTGTGTGTGGGGGGGGGGGGGGGGGGGGGGGGGGATGAACTACTGGTACAGGTTAGGAGTGCCTGACCTATTCACACAGAAGAGGTAAGCTGAACCACTCATACAGGTGATGAGGGTGCTGACCTCTGTGGCATGTTCCAGCTGTTTGTGACCTATGGGAACCAGCTGGCTAATCAGGTGTGGGCTGCAGCAGTGCCAGCGGTGGAGCAGCTGCTTCCTGACTCGTCCGATGAGGAGAGGTCAACATTCATCCAGGATAAATACAGCAGGGGGCGCTACAGACGAGTCCATGCCCTGGCATCCTCTCCCACCCTGATGGCCCAGGTCAGACTCAGCTACTCTGTAATGTGGCATTTCCATGGTAACATACATCAACAGAGTTACCTTAGACATTTACACCCTCAGTGTGTAAACAGGATGTTTATGTCCACATATATGGTAATACACAACGATTGGACCAGTTTCACAAGGTCCACATCAATAATCAACAATGAAAGCTCTCAGGTTGAACAGTGACATCACATGAGGTCACACTCAAACTATTAGATACCTCACTTGTCATCATGGTGATGAGCTGTGTTATGATGTGTGTGTGTGTTCCAGAGGCTGTGTGAGGTTGTCTGCACCAGTGATGTCCAGGAGACGATGTCACTGATCTGCTCAGGAGCAAAGGTCACATGTGCACACACACGCACGCACGTACGCACACACACACACACACACACACACACACATATACACATACACACAGAGTCTGTGTTCTAATCTGATGTTACCTGCACAGGTGTGTCATTCTGACCCTCAGAGACCCTCCCCCATCGTCCTAGCTGAAAGGGCAGGTCAGGCCCTGCAGGTGGAGCTGCTCCGCCTCAATGAGTACACAGGTAACACACACATAGACACACACACACACACACTCAGGTAACATGCTGATTCTTTAACCATGATTCTCTCTCATTCAGAGTTCCCGTCTCACCAACCTCTGGCAGCCAACGGAGGACCTGACTCCACCTCCTCAGGTAAGACCCCTGACTGAATTACTGGACTGAACAAAACTCACTTGTATGTGTTGTTTTATTCTTTTTTCTTTGGTGTATGTGTGTCTTTGTGTGTGTGTTGCCTTGCCTTGCCTTGCCTTGTGTGTGTGTGTGTGTGTGTGCTCAGGTGAGGAAGAGGAGGAGCTTCATGGGAAACTGGAGGAAGATCGTTTTCTTTTCTCATTAGAAAACGAGTCAGCAGCTTGTGATGTCCTCGACCTGAGGGAGGTTCAGGCGGTGTTCGTCACACTGTGAGTAACTGCAGCATTACCGCAGTACTATAATACTGATACTACTGGTACTACCCATTCTGCAGTGCTAGTACTTGCTCATTAGACTTTTTTAGTTAATTAAAATCATGACATCATTATCAACAGTTGTCAGAAGTAAAAACTGTTTTTACTTGTGACTTAAGTCATGTTTCTACTTCCTCTTTGTGACGTTGCTGTGGCATTGCTGGTGTGTCAGGACGACTCCTCAGTTCGAGATGGTGACACTGAGTGATCAGCTGACATGTGCGGCGGACGATAAGGACGCTCTGCTGACTCACCTGGTCCACATCCTGAAGGTAACTTCAGGACCACAGCATTTGAGTATTTGAGTCTAACCTGATGTCATCTGTGTGCCTATGTACCTGGTTGCTATGACACCTCAACCCCGAATCAATACTGTTCATCTATCTAAACCTGAGGCTTTGACCTCTTATCTCCACTTATAAGGTCAGAGGATGTTGTTATGATGCTGTGTAAAGCCCTTTGAGACAAACTGTTTGTAAAAATGGGCTATACAAATAAACTGGCCTTGCATTACAGTCATCAACCACTGTCAACCATTGCTCTCCCCTGCAGGTGATTCTCCCAGGGGGTGTGTCTTATGCTGAGGTGTGCGGGGCTTCTGCTGTCAGTAAAGTGAGCATGGTTGAAATGGGTGGAACCTTACATCACTCTGATGCCTGGTTGTTGCTTGGGGAGGACAGAGTGAGCATTCACCCTGTTGACAGACACTCACAACAGACTCTGAGGATGGAGTTGAGCACACTCAGTCACCATGGTAACAGTGTTTTTACCATTCACACCTGAGCCTCACCAGACTCAGTTCTGGTTCATTCATCAGATGACTTGTCTATATAGCAACCTGATGTTTGATGACATCTCTGCATCGAAACTTTTCTTCTGTCCCTCAGAAATGTCCCTATCTGAAAACATAATCACCATGGTAATGGGACACAGGTGAGTGACACACACTCATGTGTAGAGGAGGAGTCACCATTGAGTTATTTGTAAGGGCTTTAATGTTTTCATGCCACCTGATTGGTTGAGCTCACACAAGTCTAAAAGGTGAATATCTCTCCTCAGGTGTGTGTCCGTACGTTTCCAGCAGCAGAGCTCCTGTTGTTGCTGGTATGACCACCTGCTGAGGGCTCTGGCCAATCACAGCTCAGCTCCACGCCAGCCTCCAGCAGCCAATCGGAGCTCAGCTCATCAGTCTCTGTACCCAGTCATGGACGTGATCTCCAGAGGTTCAGTGCCGCCTGGTATCGAGCGCTGCATCTCCCACATCACAGCCCATGGTCAGAATTGATCATTGCTACACTTTACATCAAATTATTATTGATTAATCTGCACTAAACTCACAACACAGGCTCCGCCCACTAAATTACTGATGACAGAGACCCAGTGGCTTCTGGGTACTGGGGGATCAGGGGGTAGGGACAACTGCTGTGAGCTCAAGTCTGTAACTGAATGTGTCTCAGGTCTGAAGGTGGAGGGTGTGTACCGCCGCTGTGGTCTTGCTACTAAAGTCAGCCGACTGGCGGAGGCCCTGGTGACATCTCCAAGTTCTGCCCCTCTGGAGAGTCATGAGCAGGGTGTGTTGGATGCTGCCTCTGCCCTCAAACAATATGTCCGCCAGCAGCAGAGTTTAATACCAGACATACAGGCATGGCTGAAGGCAGCAGGTACAGTACACAGTACCAGAAGTGCATGTATTTGCAGTATTAAAGTATGTAGCACAACCTGAAGAACAAGTACATGAAGCACTACAGTATGTAGTAGTATCTGAATTACAACTATATGCAGTACTACAATATGTAGTAGTCTCTCTCTCTCCTCTCTTTGTTCTCTCAGTGATCTCAGATGAACGGTCCAGGTTTAAAGCATACCGACAGTTACTACGGCAACTTCCTGATGACAGCCGAGCTACACTGAGCGCTCTGTTTGGACATTTCTATGCGTATGAATCACACAATCTCTCTCTCTCTCTCTCTCTCTCTCTCTCTCTCTCTCTCTCTCTCTCTCTCTCTCTCTCTCTCTCTCTCTCTCTCTCTCTCTCTCGCTCTCTCTCTCTCTCTCTCTCTCTCTCTCTCTCTCATGTGTGGTGGAGGTTTAACCCAGTTCTTTACCTCCCTGTCAGGGTCCAGGTGTTCTCTCAGGTTAACAAGATGTCGGCTCACAATCTGGCTGTGGTTCTGGTTCCATCTCTCTTTCAGTCTGTGAGCCAGGATCTGGTCAAACTGACCAGAGAGTTCATCATCCACCACACACTGCTGTTCCTGGTATGTTCCTGACACACCTGTAACACACCTGATACATTAGTGGCACACCTGTGATACACCTGTGATTTCTATATCATAGACACCAGAAGAGGAGGATGAGGAGATCACTGTCCTCTGATAATATGAAGATGAAGATGAAGATGAGTTTTTCCTCTGTGTTTGATGTGTCCATGTTCGCTCAGAGACTCTAATCAGTGACATTACAATAAGTCATGTATTCATTAATTCAATAATACTGATTAAGTTGGTGAACTGGTGTGACTGTAAATCACTTAAATGTGTTGAATGTTGAGTTTGAATCAAATCAGATAAAGTAGAATCAGTTTCTATTGTGAACTGATTCGCAGTGCCGCAGTGACTCTGAGCCAGTCAGCAGTTGCTCATTGATCCTTTAAAACGGATAAACATCAAATAATAGGACACATTTCTGTCTCGCTCGCTCAAGCTCAGTGACTGAGCAAGGTTCATCTGTGCTAGGTGACCTCCACCTGTTGTGTTTACCTGACCATGTGTGTGTGTTGTTGTGCTTCCAGTATAAACTTACTGACAATTTTGAAAGTGAAATGTTTTCTCTGGTATTACTCAATGTGATTGATAATAAACTTAAAGATCAAGATGAGACATGGTTTCATTCTCAGATGATTCACTGATGTTAATAGCAACCTGTTGTTAACAGTTTGCTCTGTGTCTGTTGTGTTTAATGTTTGATGGAAAGTCCCAGGAAAATGAAATCTGATCTCCCTGGATCACTTGGAGAGAGAAAGAGTCAGAGCTTCATTCCAGGAGTTTCACATCTGTGGAGCCTCACGCTCACCTATCCACTGTAGTTTAAAGATGGAGGAGGAGTTTAGTGACAAACCAGATGAGACAATGTGCATGGTGCCAGGTTTTGGAGGTCGAGGTCTGACTCGCTGCTGTCACTGTTTCTTAGGCTGAGCACAGAACACAAAAAACATAGAGCACAGAACACAGAACACAGAATATAGATTACAGAACAGTACACACAGCACAGAACAGAGCACTGAATATAGAACACACAACACGCAGACCATTTAAAACAGAATAAAGGACACAGAGCACAAAATGTAGAACACAGGAAATAAAACAGTGCATAGAACATAATACAGAACACAAAAGGCAAGGCAAGGCAAGGCAATTTTATTTATATAGCCCGTTTTACAAACAGTTTGTTTCAAAGGGCTTTACACAGCATTATGACAACATCCCTGCCCTTAGACCCTCACATCGACTGAGGAAAAACTCCCAAGAAAACCCTTTAACAGGGAAAAAGAAAATGGAGAAACCTCAGGGTGAGCAACAGAGGAGGGATCCCTCACCCAGGACGGGCAGACGTGCAATAGATGTTGTATACAGACAAAGAAAACAATTTACAACATGAAATACGGAAATCATGGAGATGGAATCAGTCAGTAACGAGAAACGAAAATGATGAAGGCAGCTCCTGGTGGGCAGGGAGGGAAGGCCAGCTTAATGGGACCACTGGACGGCAGACTGGGTCATGAGCAGGGAGTGCAGGCCGGTTTAACAGCAGGAGAAAGGAGGTGATGGAGGCGGCGGTTGGTTGGTTGGTGCAGGGGGATGGAGCTCTGAAGAGATCTGTGGAAATACAGAGAGAGTGCGAGACACCAAGGCCAGACTACAAAGTGCAGCAAATAATGGCAGTTCAAAATGTGAGGGGAGAGGAGAGGAAGGAGAAGGCTCCATGTAACCTGATGTGTCCCCCCGCAGTTTAAGCCTATAGCAGCGTAGCTATGGAATGGATCAGGGCTACCTGACCCAGCCCTAACTAAAAGCTCTCTCATAGAGGAAGGTCTTAAGCCTAGCCTTAAATGTAGAAAGAGTGTCTGCCTCTCTGACCCATGGAGAGAGCTGGTTCCATAATAGAGGAGCCCGGTAACTGAAGGCTCTACCTCCAGTCTGTTTTTAGAAATACTGGGGGTCACTAACAGACCTGCATTCTGGGAGCGAAGTGCTCTGGTAGGACAGTATGGAATGACGAGGTCTTTCAAATAAGTTGGAGCTTTGTTATTAAGAGCCTTGTAGGTAAGTAGAAGGATCTTGAAGTCTATTCTATATCCTACAGGAAGCCAATGGAGAGAAGCTAGAATGGGAGAGATGTGCTCTCTCTTATTAACTCTTGTCAAAACCCTCGCTGCAGCATTCTGGACCAGCTGGAGACTCTTCAGAGAGGTTTTTGGGCATCCTGACAAGAGAGAGTTACAGTAGTCCAGCCTAGAAGTAATAAATGCGTGGACCAGTTTCTCAGCATCACTCTGAGAGAGGATATTTCTGATTTTAGACATATTGCGCAGGTGAAAGAAGGCAGTCCTAGTCACATGCTTTATGTGAGAGCTGAAGGAAAGATCCTGGTCAAAAATGACTCCAAGGTTCCTCGCTGTTGAACTGGAGTTAAGGGTGATGCCATCCAGAGTAGCAATCTGAGTGGAGAATGTGTCCCTGAGATGCTTGGGTCCAATCACAATAACCTCTGTTTTGTCAGAGTTCAGTAGAAGGAAGTTAGAAGACATCCAGGATTTGATGTCTTTCAAGCATCTTGCAGATTGATGAGGCAGCTTCTATCATCTGGCTCTATTGATAGGTAGAGCTGGGTGTCATCAGCGTAGCAGTGGAAATTGATGGAGTGCTTACGGATTATATCCCTAATGGGAGCATGTAAAGAGTGAAGAGAACTGGCCCTAAAACTGAGCCCTGCGGCACACCATACATAACTCTGCTGTACTTTGAATGGACATTATTAACATTAACAAATTGAAATCGGTCAGATAAGTACGAAGCAAACCATTTTAGAGCAGATCCTTTGATCCCGATTTCGTGTTCAAGTCTATGCAATAAGATGCTGTGATCGACGGTATCAAATGCAGCACTGAGGTCCAGAAGTACAAGTACAGAGACAAGACCTCTGTCGGAAGCTATAAGAAGATCGTTGGAAACTTTGACCAGTGCTGTTTCAGTGCTATGGTGTTCCCTAAATCCAGATTGGAAAGCTTCAAAGAGCTCGTTACTGTGCAGGTGTTCATGAAGCTGCATTAGGACAACCTTCTCAAGGATCTTAGAGATGTAGGGAAGGTTGGATATAGGCCTATAGTTGGCTAATGCATCCGGATCAAGAGAGGGTTTTTTAAGTAGAGGATTAATGACAGCCACCTTAAAGGCCTGTGGCACATAGCCTGTGACTAAGGAAAGGTTGATCTGGTTCAGTATAGCAGCGTTAACTAAGGGGAAGACATCCTTGAGCAGTCTTGTTGGGACTGGGTCAAGCAGACATGTAGCTGATTTGGAGGAGGTGATTACAGAAGTTAAGTCTGACAGGTCGATGGGGACGAAGCTGTTCAAGTATGCACCAAGTCTGGGAGGTGCTTTCGTAGAGGCTGTAATCTGTGGTCCACTACTGCCGATCCTTGTTCTGATATTTACGATCTTTTCAGTAAAGAAATTTAGGAAATCGTTGCTGCTGAGAGTCGGAGGGATGCATGGCTCACAGCACTTGGTTTCTAGTCAGCCTGGCCACAGTGTTAAAAAGGAACCTGGGATTGTTTTTATTCTCTTCAATTAAAGATGAAAAGTATGTACTCCCTGGTGCTGCGAAGCTCTTTTTTATATATTAATAAACTATCTTCCAGGCTCGACGGTCTTCCTCGCGCTGGCTGGAGTGTGTTTTCCTTTCTAGCTGTCTGGTCTTCTGCTTCAAGATGCGCAGATTTGAATTGTACCAGGGAGCTATTCTCTTCTGGTTGATGACTTTCTTTCTCAGAGGGGCTACAGCATCAAGTGCCCCAAGGAGTGTTGCTGCAGTGTTGTCCACAAGATAATCTACCTGCGAGGGAGTAAGATCAGCATAGCTGCTCATCGTATTACCAGAAGGTGTGGCAGCAAGCTCTGCTGGATGAGCTCTTTAAATCTAGAACAGCAGTGTCAATAAACACCTACTGTAGTGGTATTTTTCCCAGGCGAGGTGTAATTTGTTAAAGTAAATCCAAAGATTATTAGAGAATGGTCAGACAAGACAGGGTTCTGAGGGGAAACTGTGATGTGATCCACTTCTATTCCATAAGTAAGTACCAGATCAAGGATGTGATTAAAAGAGTGAGTGGGCTCATGCACCTCTGGGGAGAAGCCAATGAATCTAAAAGAACTTGAATGCTGAGGCCAGACAGTCGTCATCGACGTCCACGTGAACGTTGAAGTCGCCCACTATAATGACTTTGTCTGAGTTCATTGCTAAATTTGACAGAAAGTCAGGGAATTCTTCTAAGAACTCAGAGTAAGGAGCAGGAGGACGATACACCACAGCAAGTAAGAGTGGTTTCTCTGCTCTCCAGTCTGGGGTGAGAGAAGTGAGCTTAAAGCTTTCAATGAGTTATATGAAGCATTAGGTCGAGGGTTAATAGGCAGATCTGACTGATAGACTGCAGCCACTCCTCCTCCTCTACAGTGTTACGAGGCACATGGTAGTTAATGTAACTGGGAGGGGTAGATTCATTTAAACTGACATATTCATCCTGTTGCAACCAAGTTTCAGTAAGAGTTAGTAAGTCGATTTGGTGATTGGTGATCAAATCATTTACTAGCAGAGACTTGGATGAGAGAGATCGAATATTTAGCAAACCACATTTAATAGTTTTATTTGTTTGGTTTGCTGATGTAGCGGTTTTGATTTTAACAAAAGTTGCCATAATTGGCTCCTCTAGCTTTGGGTTTAGGCTTATACAGCCTTGAGGCAGACACAAAAACAGAAAAGACTGAACATATACAGTTTGCCAACTGCTTCCATCAAAACACAAATGCTTAGAAAAACCTTCAAACCAAAACTTCTTGTAACAATACCTGAAACCACTGTGACCAGACTTGAACACATTTTCTGCTTTACACTTGCTATTCTTCAACACAGTTGTTGCAGAACTTACACAGTTTCCTACAGTAGACACTTCACTCAAAAATAAATACCTTGTTATCATTGGGACTTAGACTAAGTACTTCAATTATGATGTAAAAACACATCTGGTAATTGGAAACACTCATGCACACACCTGAAAACACTAACAGAGAAAACTCAACATTGATCAGTCTGACCTTTAGCACTACAAATAGAGCTCAGGTAACAGTACAGAACGGACTGAGCAGCCAAGGTTTGTTGTCATCTGGGATAATGTTACTGTAGTTCCATCAGTAGTTTTCATCATTTCATCTTTCCAGAACATGCGCTTAAACTGGGAGCAGCAAAGTCTGGTAGCTCTGAGTTTTTACTCAACTTTACTTTATTTTGTTGTGTTTTGTATGTTTTGTCGTTTGTCGTACTACTGATGGACACTTCTGAGGAGACAGGAGATTCTTCAGGAGAGGAGCTTCTATCATTGAAAATGGACAAGTCTGGAGGATGCCACCTGTTCCAGCTGGATGAGGGAGCTGCTTTCATGGTGCTGTGCTGGTGGTGCAGAGGTTAAAGGCTTGGAAGTGGAGATGTACTGTAGGTCCTTTCTGTCATCAGTCATCATGCAAAATATCAACTCTCTGCCCAACAAGAGTGATGAGGAGCTGGAGATATAGATGAAGACTCAGGAAGTAGATTTTTTTCAAATCAAAAAATACTTGTGTACATCCCACCAATGGCTACTGCTGAAGTTCTATGTGAAGTTCCCATGAAGTCGTTGCTAGGATACAGACTAAACATCCTGGGCACTTGACTTCAGTCATGTCTCCCTGATGGACTCACTGAGGATTTGGTGGAGAGATACACGTGGTGGAGGCCATTCTGAACAACTCAATCATCCTCTTCATAACCCTTGATAGACCAAGAAAGAGCGGTGGTGGACGGCTCCTCTCTCTTCACTGCAGGATGGAGAAATATAGAAAATCTACCTTGAGAGTACCCTGAGAGTACCTTCAGAATCAGGCTTCTCATTCTACTGTAAATGGCTGATGAGCTGATAAACAAATGAATTTCCCTTTGTCTGAAGAAACAACCAGAAGACCAGAAGAAGAACAAACAACCAATTCTGCAAGGACAACCAAGGACTCTCTTAATGGGACCGAAACCATACAGCCAGGACAGCTTTAGTTCAGACAAGGACACAACACTGGTCTTTGCAGCCATAGCAGGACCTGCAACCCTGCAACCAGAACTTCAACCAGCACCAGCACCATCCTTTCTCATGTGACTTGGTAACGTAACTGGGCCTAGTAGATTACCTGGCACACACTTGACAAGTTAGAGTGCTTCACTGTGCTAAACCTTCTTGTGGTATATCATAGTGAGATAACTTGTGACTTAGTGTGGCAGGATGGTCTCTTCCTTGCTCCATCCACACTGATTATGGATCAGTGGAGCAAAGTCTCCCAAGTTCCAGCCTCACCCCTGTCTCTGTGACAAACAAGGGTGGAGGAACAGGTGTGAGAAGGGGAGTAGCTGCAGCAGTGGAGGAGGCGGAGGAGGAGGAGGAGGAGAGGAGACATGGTGGAGAAACAGACTTGTGGAGGAGAGGAAGGAACCATCATGGAGATGTCCACATGTTGAGGAGGGGGAGAAGGAGGTGGATAAGGAGTGAATCGGATGTGACCTCAGTGTCAAATCTGTTGAAGAACTGATTGAGTTCATCACCTCTTTCCACATCACCCACTATTGGCTGTCTTTTTTTTTGTTGAAGCAGAGATGGTGTTGATCCTCTCCACACCTCACGATGTTGTTGTGTTGTAAATTCTCTCTATCTTCTTTTTGTATTCCAACTTTGCCATCTTCAATCTCTTCTTCAACTCATGTTGCACCTGTTTGAGCCGTTCTTTGTCATCATCTCTAAAAGCTTCCTTTTTTGGTTGAGGATTGCCTTTATGTCACTAGTGATCCAGGGTTTGTTATTGGGGAAACAGCATATAGTCTTTGTAGGTATGACTGTGTCTCTACAGAAGTTGATGTACTCTGTAAAACAGTCAACCTGTCTGTCAAATGTCCATACTGTTCTTATCTGTTTCCAGCAGCACATCCCAGCTTCTTTGACATTGGCATACAGCAGATCAAGGGTTTTGTTTTCTCTGGTAGCACAATGACAACTGTGTAAATACAGTCAGGTGGGAGGAGAGGGTGACATGGTTGAAGTCTCCTGATATTATTGTAAGTGCTTCAGGATGTTAGTCTGTATTCTAGCACCATATCATGTAGTATCTCACATGGAACTTCAGCAGTTGCCTTTGGAGGGATGTACACAAGTATTGTTATGATATGACTGAATTCTCTGGTACATAGTATGGCTGCATTCCAACAGCCAATAATTCAATGTCTGGACAAACACATCTTCTCCTTGACAGTAATATGTGCAGGATTACACCATCTCTGGTTCACAAATAAGGCCAGTCCTCCTCCTTTTTTCTTGCCACTAGCCTTAGCAGACTTTGCTGCCACCAGTGGAAGTGCATATTCTAGAAATATAGAAATAAATATATCTATAGTATCAATATATATATATATATATATATATATATATACACTATAATCTATTCACCAACCCGTTTTAAACCCACATAGAAGCTAATATAGCATTAGGCTAATACAAGCAACAAAAGTATCTAAATATAACAATATAAAATATTGTTAACAAATAAATATAACAAATAACAAATCCTCCCTGACCAAGCATATAATTACCCGTCCAACAGAAGAGAGCAACTCGCATCACTTCAAATCCCTCAGTTGTCTCCACAAAAGCAACACCGATGTTTACTCTGGTTTGACCTCTGGCTTTAACCAGAGCCTTTTTGTTAGCAGCCTTTTCAGCCTCCTTTCTCTTCTTGCCTTTTTCTCGGGGCGAGCCGTTACAAGTAACGCTGGAAGTAGAACTGGGCTGCATTTTCTCAGCCATTGCTCATAAATGAGCATGAAATCCGTTCTGCTGTAACTCTGTACGCTGATTTCTTCCGGCAACAGCGACACGTGAAGATTGTGCAAACGCGTAGGAGGCAGGGATAGAGGGGGGGGATACAGAACTAGACATGAAGGCATCTGATTGGTTTTGCTCTTTGGTGCGAGGAGCTTGGATTGGTCGGAGTTTTGTCAGTCCTGCAGCTGCCACAGAGGACTGATTATTTCTTTGTGTGTGTGTGTATGGTGTGTGTGTGTGTGTGAGGTCCAGTCTGTGAGGCCATTTTAATCTCCCTCTCTCCCTGTGGACAGGTGCTGTGGGCCAGAGCAGCGACCCAATCCCTGGTGGCGGGTTCTTCACTTCTCAGTTGCGTGTGTGTGCAGTGTCACGGGTGATAATTTTATTATTTTTGTTTCTCCCCCCTCATTGGGTAGGGCCGCCGTGGCAAGCCCAGCCCTGTCCATCCCCCTTTTGGCCCACTGTTTAACACAGACTGGTAACATTGAGATTTAAGAACAAATTGTACAATAAAGAATATTTTTATATTTTGAACACTGTCTCCTGCCCAGTGGTGATTCGAACCTGTGCGACCTTTCTAACCTTCCTAAAAAAAAAAAGCAACTACTTCCTGGGGCAAATCTCCCCAGGTGGCATTGTTCGGCAACCTTACACATCCTCAGCCTCCGCTTTGCCACATTAGTGTTGAACAAAGGACACACCTTTGTTCACCTCCCCACATCACATGTGGTTGGCTTAGAGGCCATCTTGGATATTGCCATTTGGTTATAGCTCCCTTTGTCTTAGGACAAAGGACTATCCTCCATCTTTTCATTGCCTGAGGTCACATCTCATACTTCACAGACATATAGACACACACACACCCACACACACACCACACACGTAGACCACTCTTCACACTGCAGATAGTGTATGTATCTTAGTTTTAGTTTGTTATTTCATTTTCTAAATGTGTCCAATAAACTTCCTTTGAAACTTTGCTCATCTGTTAATGTTGTACAAGAGTGAGTTATGCCAACCTCTACGCTGTAGGACTCATAGGTAATTTTGGTTATAGTTATTAACTAAAGTATTAAACAAATTTTGGTGTTATAGTTATTATACTTCTATGAGACTGATTTGTAAATTGGCTGTTTGGTGCCTCGAGGTGGATTTAATGTAAATTAAATCCTATAATTTCTTGTTTTAGTAATTATTAATATTTTCACTAATGATAGCCAAAAACCCTCACGAGTGCACTGTAAATAGCGCCCTCTATGTGAGATAGAGCCCAATATTTATGGTGCATAACATTATTTGGTGCTTCCGTGCAAGGTATCATATTCTTATACTTCAGAGGTGCAAACCCTAACATTAATGGTACCACCGTGTTATTTTCATATTCTTATAATTCATCGTTGTGCCAGAGCACAACATTAATGGTGCCCCCATGTGAGGCATCATATCTTTTTCATGCACAGTTGTGCCAGAGCACAACATTAATGGTGCCCCCTCTGAGGCATCTTATTCATCTTATTTTTATTATTCATAGCTTGCCAGAGCACAACACAGGGCACATGAAGGCTCAGTACCGCTAACCACTTTTTTTTTTGTGTTTTATATATTTTTTAATCAATACATTACATTTAATACATATCTTTAATGGGTTTGTTGTTTTTGCCTTTGTTTTATATATATAAATATATTATGTATACATATCATATCATATATTCTTTCCTCTTATTCTGGTTATTTTTTTATACTTTTTTTTTAACTGTGACTTTCACTAGATTTACGGTTGTCACACTCTTCCTCCCATAGAGGTTGATTATGATTCTCACAATTCCCAACTTGACATGGTACACGCAGGCATGCATATACCTGCAACGGTACCGGTTTGGCAGGCAGTTGTGCAATTACAGTGGATCATCTGCAGGGGCTTTCTGTAGCAGCAGTCTTACTGGCCATAACTGGCAGGAACGGCTGTCTACCAGTTTCCATTCCCAGTCCACTGTGTGGTAATGTCACCTTCCTTTCCAATCCACACCATGATCTGGAAGTAAACTCTTGGCAGTGATATTTGGTTAGAGCAGACATTCTGAGGTAACAAATTATTTAGCGGTAACAATTTTTCTTGCTAAAAACTTTGTAGCGCAAAGAGGAAGTGAATCGGAACTCTTTCCACCAAACAACACTGCCATTGCCTTGGTCCCATGGTCCTCTATGACATCCCTTGCTTGATGTGGGAGCAGAGACACATTGCACAGGACTGGATGGTTTGATAAAATTGTATACATTGTTTTGCCAACAACATTTCAATAAGGCAAGCAATATCAAATGTCAGTATTCTCTTCCACCATCTTCTGAATTGCTGAAAATTGTGAATTTAATTTTGTTGGGTTTAGTATAATGCCACCTTTCCCTCAAAAACATCCAGAGAATGCATTACATATGTATTACCTTATTCAATTGAATGAGTGATCATTTTAGAGGGTTCACACACGGCCTCTGTTCAAGCTAAGATCAAGTTATACAACTCCAATTTAATTACTTTTAGCTGCAATAACTTTTACATGAAAGGTAAAGTCTGGTTTTAGCAGAAATGGGTATGTGTCCAAAACACACTACAGAGTAGGAGTTATATGACATAGGCTAAATCATTTACATCTCAGGTTCACCCACCAAAAAATAAAACCTTCAGTAATCTCACAAAATCAAGAATTCCATAAGTATGTAATCTTGTCAGTGTATTTAGATAAGTCCAGTGGATTCATAGACCCTGAAAACATAGGGTGAGACATGAAATTACTTGGCTAGGTCAAATAATGAAAGAGTTAGGAATTTAAGGGCTTCCTGCCCATCTTGGATGCCATCTTGAAAATGACACCTTTCTAGTGGGTCAAACTTTGGTAAACTTTTAGTATGTTATTAAGGACACCTAATACTATAAAAAAACAGCTGAGAAAAATTTGTTAGAATTTTTTTAGGGTTACGTGGGTTTTTTTTCATATATGCACCTGCCTAATAGGGCTGGCTCAGGTAGTCCTGATCCATTTTATAGCTACACTGCTATAGGCTTAAACTGCTGGGGGACATATCAGGGTACATGGAGCCCTATCAACCCCCCCCCCTGCACATTTTGAACTGTCATTATTTGTTTGCACCTTGTAGTTTGGCCTTGGTGTCTCGCACTCTCTCTGTATTTCCCAGATCTCTCCAGAGCTCCATCCCTTTGCACCAACTGCCATTTCCATCACTCCTTTCTCCTGTGTTAAACGGCCTGCACTCCCTGCTCACGACCCTGTCTACCGTCCAGTAATCCGATTAAGCTGGCCTTCCTCCCTGCCCACCAGGAGCTGCATCATAATTTTCATTAACTGACTGATTCCATTTCCATGTTTTCCATATCCATGTTGTAAATTGTTTTCTTGTCTGTATACAACATCTATTGCACGTCTGCCCGTCCTGGGTGAGGGATCCCTCCTCTGTTGCTCACCCTGAGGTCTTCCTGTTTTTTCTTGGGAGTTTCCTCAGTCGATGTGAGGGTCTAAGGGCAGAGGATGTTGTCATAATGCTGTGTAAAGCCCTTTGAAACAAACTGTTTGTAAAAATGGGCTATACAAATAAAATTGCCTAGTCTTGCCTTACCTGTTCCATTGCATGCAGAAGAAGCATGTAGGCATGTGGTTGGTGCTCCTAAACTTTCCAGTACTGTGCTGGGAAGAATTCTTCACTTGGGTTCAGAAATAGAACTAAGGGGGCAAGTATGACACTGAGATGGTCATGGTTTGGGAACCAGTTTAAGACCTGGGGCCCATTTCACAAAGCAGGTTTAGTGAAAACTCTGAGTCTGTTAACCCTGAAATGAAGGAAACTCTGAGTTTTCCGTTTCAACAAGGGAGGTAACTCAAACCAGAGAAAGAAAGGTAACTCTAGCCAGTTTAAGAGAGAGAGTAACTTAAGGTTTCAGGCAGTTACCGTAGTAACAGACTCTATGAACTAACCTGGTCGGGACCAGGTTTTTCTCAGTGAACCTTGAGTTTCTCTCTGTCTCCACCCTCTTTCAGCCCACACGCTATTTGATTTCCTCATTCATTCATTCAGTCAGCAGGTGAGTTCTGGCATAGCCTAGTTCTGCCGTCTGTCAAAAATCATTAAAAATCAGAGTCAGTAGGCTGTATTAGATGTCCATTAGGCACAGTAGGTGGGGACTTTTCACTGACATGGCATGTCTTTTTGATACGATCCTGTGGATGAAGGTTTGCATCACTGCACAGGATTAAATATTCGTCGACAGATGGTTATCAGACAATCTTTTTGAGCGTACCGTTTAACGTCACAGTCCATCATCTACACACACAACCTAATCCGTCCTTACATTTGCAACATTACCAAGTCATGCTCCCACATCCGAGCAGATATTGTGGTTGCGGTGCATTTCTTTGCAAATGGAAGTTTTTGTACAGTGTCGGAGATGCAGAGCACTTGAGTAAGGCAACTGTATGCAGGCGGTCAGAAAAGTGTGCCTCGCCCTGAAACAGCTTTCACCCATCGTTGTCACTTTCCCTGGACATAAACCTGTCAGGCCATCAAGGATTTCCACAGGATTGCAGGTGAATGATGTAGAGATCTGTTAAAATAATTTTAAATTATATTCCTATGACATTGTGCTGCAAACTCAGACTGGGATTAGTAATTTTAATTTCTTTAGGATTTCCCAGTGTGATTGGCTGCATAGATGGCACACACATCCCCATCACGGCTCCCTCACATAATGAAGACGGTTATGTGAACAGGAAGTCCATTCACAGCGTAAATGTGCAGGTACATTTACTACTGTTTCAAAATGTCAAAGACTACATCATGGTTCAAATCTGTCATTCTCTGCACTGTCAAGATCATATGTGATGCTGCACACATAATTTCCAATGTGGAGGCCAAGTGGCCTGGGTCTGTTCATGACTCGAGTATATATCGCAAGTCTACCCTGAGCAACAGACTGCAACGTGGTTTCAGGCTAAAGATTTGCACAATGTAATTCACTTGTCTCCTTCCTTTAATACACTCTAATGTATCCACTATAGAGTTTGATGGCCTTCTGCTGGGTGACAGGGGTTACCCATGACAACCTAGGCTGCTTACCCCTTACCCTGAACCAGGCCCCCAACAGAACTTCAGCTGGGCTCACTGCAGGACGGGAGCCCGGGTGGATATGACCATAGGCCTGCTGAAAGCCTGTTTCCAGTGCCTGCATCACCTCAGGGTGACCCCTGAGAGGGCCTGAGATATTATTGTGGCAGGTGTTGTTCTTCATAATATTGCCACTATTGGAGGAGAGCAACACCCTGCCCTACACACTGAGGACCCTGATGATGACCCCATCCACCTGCCAGCTATCCAGGACAGCAGAGCAGTCAGAGACACCATATGCCATAATCACTTTAGAGTTTAATTCACCATCACCATCATTCCTACAAATACAAGAGCTAGTTTAGTTAATGTTCCAATAGTTAACATAATAACATAATTAACCTGTGACCATGCACCCACCTCTAACTTGTGCTCCAGTATTTCAATTTCCAGATCTGTCCTCCTAATTTGGCAGTCCAAGTTTAGCATTTCTTTATCGGTTTTCTGGATTTTTTTTCAGCAGGTGAATTTTGTAAACCTCTTTTACTGGTAACTGGGAATACATAAGGAGGACATTAAATTATACAGTTGCACATGAATTCCACAGAATGAACCTCTGGTGTTTACTGAAAATCCATCTCACTGTGTCAATCTGTGCAGTGGAAGTTGAGGGACCCTTCTGCTGCTGTCCAGCCATGCTCTCTTAAAAGAATGAGAATGTGTTGATACTTAACTGTAAGCTAAAGGTCACACTCTATATTCCACCAGAATGTTAAGAAATGTGAATGGGAACTATCGGTGACATATCAAGATGTTACCTCTACAGCCTTTCTGGATCCCCCTCTGTAAACGCAGCAGACACAATGTCCTCATCCTCTTCATCCTAGATGAGTGATATGTTTCAGTATACTTAAACTACCATTTGGTAAAATCTTTGGAGTATTGCCTACTTATAGTTACAAGGTCTGTTGTGGCGTGAGGGGGCTCCACCAGGCAGATAGCACCATCAGAATCTGTTGGGACAAAAGAGAAAAAAAGACATGAAAGAGAAATAAATATTTGTATGAATAGGCTTAAAAAAGGTATGCCTAGGCATATCACATTTTATAAAGGCACTGTGTCTTGGGGGGTGGGCTCAGAGGATGAGCTCTCTCCAGGGATTACCTCAGCCACTGGCCTTCCTAAATTCTGTTTAGGGCCAGCTCCTCTGCCTCAGTTAGAGGTGGCGGTGCTGGGCCACACCTGTTTTATGGGCATCTGCCTTCTTTCTGTTGGCTGAGTAGAAGTCTTTGTTGGCTTAAATAGGCTTAATTATTTAACAGAAAATGATATAGATGAGAGGACATTTATGTTTGTGTGAAACAGCATTATGTGGGGATAAAACAACTGCACAGTCAAACAGCCACTTAATATTTACTTTACAATGTAAAACATGATCAAAATGAGGTACCTCCATGAGATTATGCCAATGTCTTACCTGTTTGAACAATTTTTATATTTCATCTTAAGCTGCTGCTAGTACGCTTCTCCCCGTGGGATTGCACCTAAATGAAATAAATTAATAGGCTACCATTCAAGCAGTTTTCTAATATAATATATAGTGATTGCAAAGGACTGCCTTTAAACTTATGCACTGACCCGAGCAGCAATGTTCCCCCACCCCATCTCCTCTCTTTTGCAGCTGCAGCAGTGTTGCACTTCTTTTTAAAAACGTGTTCAAACTCACCATATGAGCACATTAAGATTTCCAATTCTAGTGGGGTGAAAAACACAGCCCTCTTCTTCCCTGTTGCCATGGTGACTCGTTGAATTGGGGCTCCATTGATGCTGGCTTTTTATAGTTGTGGTGCAAGCGCTTAACTCGAAGTGAAACTATGCCGAGTTAACTGAACTAATCAGGTTAAAGAACTAACTCAAATCAGCTGTTCTGGAACCAGAAACTCAGAGTTACTTATCTCAGAGTAGATCAACTCAGAGTTCAGGATTAGACTCAGAGTTTGTTGAACCTGCTTTGTGAAACAGACCCCTGAGCATCCCGATGAAAGCTAACATTATTCCAGATAACAAACCTTGGCTGCTCAGGTTCATCCAGAAATGTAATTATTTGTGGAGTAATGCTGGGGCCTAAAATTCCTCCATGTCTGCAGAGTTAACAAAGTGTCTTAGTTGAGCACTATTTGTAGGGCTAAAGGTCAGACTGATCGATGCTGAGTTTTCTGTGCAAGTGTTTTTGTCAGGATGTGTGGAGGAGTAGACCCAAAAATGCAGACTTGAACAAAAAAAACAGTGAGGTGAAAGAAAAATATTTTATTAATCTCAAGGGAAACTCAGGAACTCAGGCCTCAAGGCAAAGACGAAACACAACGGAGAATAGCACGCAGGACCACAGATAGCAATGCAGACAATCTGACAAAGACAAAGGGAGACACTGAGGTTAAATACACAGGGGAAGACACAGGGGGTGTAATCAGACAGGTGAAACACACTGGGGTAATCCCAGCAGCAAACACACAGGAAGACAGGACAGTGAACTTCAAAATAAAACAGGGAACAAATGACACAGACCATGACAGTTTTCAGGTGTGTGCATGAGTGTTTCCAATTACCAGATATGTTTGCATTTTAAATTAAAGTGTTTTCCCAATGATAACAAGGCATTTCATTTTTGATTGAAGTGTCTAATGTAGGAAACTGTGCATAATGTGTAACTGTGTTGAAGAATTGCAAACAAAGTGCAAAGCAGAGAACAACATGTTGAGGTATTGTTTTGGTTTGGAAGCTTTGGTCTGAGCATTAGTTTTGTGGATGTAAGCAACTGGCAAAAACTGTAAATCAACACAGATGAAATGTGGGTTAGGTTGATGTTTATTTGTTGTTTAGTTTTAACTCATTTAAAACAGTGAAACTGGACTGAGGCAGTCAGCACATCTGTCAGAACACTGATCATAAATTAAACCCTTAATATAATAATAGTAATATGAATAAACAAGTCACCCTCTGAGAACAACACACTGCTCTGTGGATGGCTGTTTCTAGGCTATTCATGGTCTGTACTGTTCTGTGTGTGTGCGTGTTTGATTACACGTCGTGGCTATATTTTGTCTTTTATTTCATCAGGAAGTCTCAGTGAGACTGAGACAAAATAATCTTGTTAAATGAAGACAACTTGATCTCAGCACCTGAAATAATTCATCAATGTCAAATGTCACGTTGGCCTGAGGCCTGTCACAACCTGCCACAACCTGTCAGATCACATCAGTCATTGTTTCGACTCTGACATTGATATGACTTCATCTCATTTATGTCTCTGTTCCTCGTTCACACCTGCATGAGGTGTGAGGTTGGGTGACCAGATGAGCTCTTATTGGTCATCACACGTAGATGTCTTCCGCCTCTTCGGTCATCTGCTGTTTGATTGGTGGTTTCCATGGAATCTGTCAGTTGACAGGGACTGAAAAGAACAGTATGTTAATTTTCGTTTCTGTTGGCATCTGTGTGTGTGTGTGTGTGTGTGTGTGTGTGTGTGTCTACCATAAACAGACTCTTCCTCTTTCTCCTGTTTCTCCTCCTCCTTCTCCTGTTACTATGCCGACGGTGCATCGACACATACACGTTCCTCTCCATTGGGCCTACAGCAGGATGACAGTTAGGTCATTAAGACCAGAGATCAGGTTTGTCAAAAAATCATTGAGAGGCTGATTAATGCCTCTCAATGAGCTGTAAACCTGTGTGTGTGCGTGTGTGTATGTGTGTGTGATTGTGTCAGAAGTCAGAATGTCTGTGATTAACTGCTGTACCTGTGGTCATTGTCCTCTGCATCCTCCTCCTCCTCAGGATGAAGAGGACGATGAAGAGCAATGGGAGGAGGACCAAAAGGAGGAGCGAGGTCAAAGGCCACTGCAGACTGGTGTCTGCCGATTGGTGGAGAGATCTCATCAGTAAAAGTTCATGCTCAGGTCAGTCGGGGCTAAGGTCAGTCAGTTTAAGATATCATTTGGGGGTTGATGTCAAATGTGGGGTTTGATGATGTCAGATAATTATTAATGAGGTCAGATTAAGGGTGACGATGTCAGGATATTGATGATGCCAGTTGGGAAAGCGTCAGATGGAGGTTGATGATGTCAGTTGCTGGGGTTCATGTTGTCAGTTGATGATAGGGTTAAATGTGGGACACATTGGCGTGGCTGAAGGCCACCCGGCAAAACTAAAATTTTTTTTTTTGTTTGTTTTTTTTACAAAATTTAATTTCAGTGTCATTTTGGACCACCATTCCTTTAAAAGGCTGTAAATGTCTGTATACAACATCTATTGCACGTCTGCCCGTCCTGGGTGAGGGATCCCTCCTCTGTTGCTCACCCTGAGGTTTCTCCTGTTTTTTCTTGGGAGTTTTTCCTCAGTCGATGTGAGGGTCTAAGGGCAGAGGATGTTGTCATAATGCTGAGTAAACCCTTTGAGACAAACTGTTTGTCTCAAAGGGCTGATGGAGAGGACAAAGTTCTCCACAGTCCTCTCCATCAGGTTCTCTTCATGTATTCAGTTGAGCTGCTGGCCAAACACACACACAAACACACACACAGTTCCATGCTCTCTAACAAATCCAGCACTGATAACAGATGGCGCCGTTTGCTCTCTCTCTCTTTCTCCTGCGTGACCTTACATTCCCGCACCCAAAACCTGACCAATGGCTGCACTCCAACAACAAAAGTCCCCCACAGAGTTGGGTGGAATGTATGCCGAATGGACTGTGTGATCAAAACACGGGATGTCCCAGCCATAACGACACAGTTGGCAACCCTATTTGATGATGTCAGACTCACCGTCCACGCTCAGCAGGAAGTCTGTCTTCACCTGAACTTTCCCAGTCTGATTGAACACCTCGAGGCTGTAGTTCCCAGAGTCGTCGGCCTGCACCTGGCTGAATTTCAGTGAGCCGTCATTCAGCAGCTCACAGCGTCCGTGGTGACACCTCGTCATGTTTTTGCTCAGAGACAGCACCAGGTCAGGGAGATGCGTCCACCTGATGTCCCAGCCACTCTCTACCACACCCCTCAGCTGGTCTGAGGTCAGCAGGACGGAGTGCCCACTGTGCACAGTGACTGTGATGACTCGTGCTGAGGCCGCTGAGGTCACAAGTCACACAGATACAGTTAATGCGCTTCACCTCCAGCGTTCACTTCAGTAGGTACACTATATTAGGAACAGGTCCACTTACCCTTCATCGTCATTATCATCACCATCAATAACTGGACAAGAACTGACATGGTTGCTGATGTAGGTCTCCTCTGCTGGCTCTGTGAACAGGAAACATTCACTTTCAATAGTCACTGTGTGACTGTGCTTTTTCTTTGTGTGTGTTTGTTAAATTGATTTTGGAAAACTCTTAATTTGTCTAAATTTTGTTTCCAACTTAAGTAATGTTTTTAGTTTAGGATGTTAAGTTCATTTTCATGGACAGCTTTCAGGGTAAATGAATCAAGCGAAGCAGTTGTTGCCATGGTAAGTAAAAGAGTTACCTGGTCAAAACCTGTTCTTACCTTTTGGAGAGACATTGTGATGAAAGGCTTCTCTGATCTGATTCAGAGGAAAACAACTGAGAAAAATGCTGTGATGGCAAGAGACGATGCATCAAACACTGAAGTGAAGCAGGAAGTGAGATGAGAGGCCCCCTCATCTCACACACACACACACATACACACTTGTGTGACCACACTGAGCACATTGTTTCACTTTCTTCATGTGAGATGAAGTGTGCAGGTTCACTAACTTTAATCACAGCCTAAATATTGATCATAACTCAGTGAAGCCAGTTTTATTAATTCTGATCTGTTGTCACAGCTGGCAGTTGGATCTTGCTATAGGATATCTGGGGGGGGGGGGGGGATAGGTATCAGCAACATCCACACTTTACAATTTGACAACACTCAACAACAACAAAGTCCTATCAGACTATGGTCTGATTTTGAAGCTGCAGGGGATCCTGGACATGGTCAGACACAGATATCACATCTTTCACAACCACAAAGCCAATGAGGAAGGCCAGGTCTACGTTGCTGCCAAAAAAGGAGAGTATTAGGCCCAGTCCCAGTTCTCCTCCCTTAACACTAGCACTAGGTTCAAAAAGGGAGATACTCCCTGACGATGAAGTGAGAAGTGTTTGAAATAGAGATCTTATATCATATCATATGATCATATGAAATGGGACACCACTTAGCATAGCCAATGTGTTCACCTACGTCACGTGTAGGGGTGATGTAGGAGCCACAACCTGTAGTGGGTTTTCAGTCAGGTTTGAAAACTTCAGCGGTTGTGTTACCTATTGCATGGGCTTTGATGATCTTTGCCCCTTTTCATCTTGCACTATGTTATGCACCTGGCCTCCCTCCAATTTAAAGGGGATATATCATGGAAATATCACTTTTTGAAGGCTCTTTAATATATCAGGTTTGCAGGGCCTGAAGTTAACTTTTTGGCCACCAGCCACTGTGGCAGGAGGATTTCAAAATCCACCAGTGGCTTTTTACCAGTAAATTTTTTTTGTGCCTAAAATAAAAGGTGAACGACACAGAAAATACACATTAAAGTGCTGTTTATCTCATCAATGACTAGACCTAATGACTTATACCTGTCCTAATGACTCACAGCCTGGCTCTTACAGCCATGACAAAGCGAGAGGGAGACGCGCCGTGATTGCGAAAATAAATGTTTATTTAACAAAAGATGAAATAATGAGAATATTAACCAGTGGGGTGTGAATATCAGTGGATAAGCATGTAAAGCATGTTGGATGTGTGGAGTGAATGTATGCAAGTGTTGTAGGGTGAGTAAACTAAAACACCAACAGAAACCAAAACCACTGCATCGCCGTCGGGGTGCCTGCAGAAGGGAGAGGGGAAGAGGAAGAAAAGGAGAGAGAGGTCAGCTCCTCAGCCTGGCTTTTATACTACCGGTGAACACCGGGCCCAGGTGTCACCAGCCGGCCCTAATCATCAGGACGTGACCAACCCCTAGCGCAATCCCACCACTGGGGTCGCCACACCCCCCCCCTCAAGACGGGGACCCAACGGGATCACCGAGAACCCCATTTCCACCTAAAGACCCCACACCTTCCACCCCGCCAACCTCTGCAACCAGGTACCTGCAAAACAAAGCATTTTAAGAGGGAGGACAGGAGGAAAAGATGGAGCAAAAGACAGCACGAACAGACACACACATACATTACAATACCCAATACCCCAATGCAATACCCCACCTAGCCCACTGGGGCACGAGAAAGAGCATCAGCTAAAACATTATCCTTGCCTTTAATATGTCTGATGTCTAAGCTATGAGCCTGCAGAAACAAGGTCCACCGCATAAGGCGCTGATTGGGACAACGCAAAGAACCCAAGAACGTCAGTGGGTTATGATCTGTATAAATGACCAGAGGACCACCACCAACACCAATATAAACTTCAAAATGTTGAAGTGCCCAAATGAGAGCCAAAGCTTCCTTTTCAATGGTGGAATAATTGAGTTGGTACGAATTGAACTTTTTGGAAAAGTAGCACACCAGTCTGTCAATCCCATCCCTCTCTTGTAACAGAACTGCCCCTGCACCGACCTGACTGGCATCAACCTGGATCTTAAAGGGCTCAGTCAAACATGGAGCTGCCAGCACAGGAGCCGAACACAAAAGGGACTTTATATTATCAAAGGCACTCTTACACACAGGAGACCACACAAACTTAACACTGCCCTTCAGCAGATCTGTAAGGGGCGCAACCACAGAGGAAAAATTCTCACAAAAGCTTCGGTAGTACCCCACCATGCCCAAGAACCGCATAAGTTCTTTCTTCGTTTTGGGGGTGGGAAACTGCACAACTGCTTTCACCTTGGCATCCACCGGACGCACCTGCCCCTGCCCGCCCACTCGGCCGAGGTACGTCACTGTTGCCCTAGCGAACTCACACTTTGCCAGATTGATGGTGAAATGCGCTTCAGCCAACCGATCAAACAGGGCAAGAATGCGCCGGAGATGCGTGTCCCAAGAATCACTGAAAACGACCACGTCATCAAGATAAACCGCACAACCCTCCAAACCACATACAACCATATTCATCAACCTCTGAAAAGTAGCTGGGGCATTACGGAGCCCAAAACTCATGACTGTGTACTCATATAACCCAGCAGGTGTCACAAAGGCAGAAATTTCACGTGCACGCGCTGACAGGGTCACCTGCCAGTATCCTTTCAGTAGATCAAACTTACCAACGAACTTTGCCGCACCGACCTGGTCAATGCAGTCTTCCATGCGCGGCAGTGGATAGAATCCGGCTTGGTGGTCTTATTCACTTTGCGATAATCAGTGCAAAAGCGATGAGAGTTATCTGGTTTATCCACCAAGACACATGGCGATGCCCAGCTGGACGATGAAGGCACAGCAATATTATGATCGAGCATGTATTTAATTTCCGACTCCATTATTTTCTGTTTGTGTGGTGCACACCTATAAAACCGCTGTTTAATTGGTGCACTACCCCCCACGTCAATATCATGTTCCAGCAAATGGGTTCGTGAAGGTGTATCATTAAACAACATAGGATACGCTTTAATCAAAGCAGCAAGTTCCTCACCCTGGGATTCAGGTAGGTGCACAAACAAACTCTCTAGTTTACCCAAGGTCTCAGAATTCTTAAGCCTACCACAAATCACAGGATCATCAGGTGCTCTGACGTCCGTCTCTCTCTCCATCCCACTTCCAAGGCCCACCAAACCTAAGGACACAGACTCAACTGTAAGAACAGGAGCCACATTTGAACCACACCCTGCAGAATCTGCAGGAACAGAAGCACAAGTGTCACGTGCGTAATAAGGTTTTAACAAATTAACATGACAAAGACGAGAAGATTTTCGTCGCTTTGGCATAGCAATATAATAATTCTGCTCTGAAACCTGACGCTCTACAGCGTAAGGGCCAGTGAACTTCGCTTGAAACAGAGAATGGACCATGGGAGTCAACGCCAAAACCTGATCTCCCGGGCTGAACTGGCGCCGCTCTGCCCGTCGATCATACAGCTTTTTCCTGCTTGGACTGAGCACTTTATACAAACGGTGTCGGAAACCATTCACATAATCAATAAGGTTTCCAGGTGGATCAACCTCTGTCAAATCATCCCTAAGGACAGCTAAGGGACCGCGCACCGTATGGCCGAAAACGAGGTCATTCGGGCTGAACCCGGTGCTCTCCTGCACGACCTCCGGGGCCGACAGCATCAGCCAGGGCAGTCCCTCTTCCCAGTCGCGTCCCAACTCTGTGCAATAGGCCCGCAGCAGTGACTTTAAAGTTTGGTGAAAACGTTCTAACGCACCTTGGCTTTGTGCGTGATAAGCTGACGCACAACTATGCTTCACCTTAAGCTGCCTCAAAACCTGCGCAAACAGGTGGGCTGCTGGATACCTTGTAGCTTGGCACATCACCGTCAACAAATAAGAACAACCGGATTTGGCAGCGGGCAAAGGCCCCACACAATCAACAATCAAATGCTCAAACGGTTTGCTGATAGCCGGAATAGGACACAGAGGTGCCGGCTTAAGACTCTGATTTGGCTTACTCGTCAGCTGACATGTATGGCACGTCTTTACGTAGCTGGACACGTCACGCTTTAACCTCGGCCAGAAAAAAACCGCAGAACACGGTCATAAGTTTTCCTTACACCCAAATGCCCCGATTCATCATGTGCGATTTTTAACACGGTGTCTCGAAACAGTTCAGGCACAACGATCTGAAACACTGGTTCGCCCACGAAATCACCGTCACACGGCACCCATTTTCTCACAAGCAACTCATTCTGCAGAAAATATCCATGGGCTACATTCACCTCAGACTCTGCGATGACACTGTCAAATAAACTGGACAAAGATGGATCAGTCTGCTGGCTTTTAACCCACTCATTTTGAGACACAGATGGAGGAAGATCAGGTATGGAGACCACCGACTCGGATTTACATGCTGGACTAGTCAACTCAGGTGCAGCCACAACCTGGCTCTGTGTGCGCATCATGGCGCAAGCTGGAAACACCCCGAGTACCTCTGACCACTTTCATCCAGCTCCCCAGACGGAAGTGGCTTCGAAGTAACCACAGGAGGAGATGGGCCATCCACCCACACAGCACCACCTGCCAGATCGTTGCCTAATATCATGGCCACACCTTCAATCGGCAGCGCGGGACGCACGCCTACCACCACAGCGCCCCGTACCAGATCACACTCCAGCACCATGTTATGGCGTGGAACAGGGGTCAGCTCCATACCCATGCCCCGCATCAAAATAAAATCCCCCGTCTCCGTCTTAGATGAGAATGGCAAGACTGATCCCACAATGAATGAGTGCTTGGCCCCAGTGTCACGCAAAACCTTTATTGGCACCCGTTCCTTACCGTCAACTAAAGACACAACTGCATCAGCAATAAAAGGCTCAAAACCATTGCCACTACCCGGATCAGCGCACACAGGCTTTAACCTTAGGCCAGCGGAACAAGCAAGGGCAGGGGAGAACGATTTGTGTTTATTTCTGGACCTCAAAACGGGACATTGATCCTTCCAATGCCCGGCACCCTGGCAATAATTACAGACTCTGCCTCCCTCATCCTTGCCACGTGAGGCTTTAAAAGGTATGTGACGAGCCAGATGTGGAAGGCTGCGCGTTATAGCGGGGGTTACCATAGTTACCTCCCCGACGCCGCACGTCACTCCCCGAACACACGTCCCCCAGACCACTTTTATGCGTAAGAACAAAATCGTCAGCCAGCTCTGCCGCTTTAAGCACAGTGGCCGCTTTCTGTTCACTCACGTATGTTGCAATACGCTGAGGAATCGAATTCTTAAACTGTTCCAGCACAACCAATTCACACAGGCTCTCAAAATCATCAACATTGGCAGCAGAACACCAACGGTTAAAGTGAGACAACAACTCATGCGCGAATTCCATGTCTTTGTTTCTCGCCTTTCACCCAGTTCCTGAACTTTTGGCGATATGCCTCCGGAACCAGCTCATACGCCTTCAAGACAGCAGATTTTACCTTCGAATAACACAAACAATCACTAGCACTTAACGCTGAGTACGCTTCCTGGGCCCTCCCAGTCAGGACGCACTGAAGCATCAAGGTTCTATCCGCATCAGGCCAGTGTTTCGCGTCTGCAATGCGCTCAAACAAAGTAAAAAACGTATCGGGATCCTTCTCATTAAATCTAGGCACCAACCTTAAATTTGTGCCAAGATCAAAAAAACACAACCCATCTTCAGACGATGCGGATCCTTCAACCACTGATCCACTACGCGCAAACTTCCCATCTCGAATCAAGCTCAATTTATACTGTTCCAGTCTCGTTTTTTCAGCTTCCAATTTGATTCTTTCCATTTCAATTTGCTTTTCTGCCTCCACTCTCTGAAGTTTTATTTTGTCATGTTCACATTGCAGAACCATCAAATCCCTGCGCTGCTCAAATGTCAGCCCCGACTCAGACATTGGCACAGATCCTGGCACACGTGGCACAGCGAAGTCTGTCAGACACTCTCCCCCTCCAAAAACTCCTTTCTTCAACAACATAGACAAAATTTCTTTATAATACCTCTTCAGTTTCTTATCTGCCAAATCAATCCCATAATGCTCCGCTATCTGCACTAACTGCTCCTTTGTACAGCTATGTATGAAACCCTCTGAGGGCGCAACAAAAAACTCTGCCACAGAAGCCATAGCTTAGCAGGTGGACCCAACAGAACGCACAATGTTAACCCTCCCAGACTGCACAATTGAGGCACACTGCCCCACAGAGTTTTCCCCCACTTACCTGCCTGCCCAAAACTTACCTAACTCTCAACCCTAGTCTTCATGTGGCTTGCTGTGGGAATTTACGCACGAGAAACCAGCGGGACTGTGAAGCAACCTGCACGCAGGCGACCCCACACAACCACACGGATGTGCCCCCGAGACAATTGCCCGAAGACAATTGACACTAACCACGTTGCCACAACACTACAGAAAAAAACAAACCGACGTAACCCAAAGGGAAACGCCATCAGCCTAACAGGGGAAACTCCGCACACAGCGCGTCAGGGCGGCAACACTTACCTTCTCTTCGGAACCACCCGCTAATTCACAGAGGTGAGCAAACACCAACAACGTTTGGCACACGGCACATCTCCCCAAATCCACGCGCAACCCACGTACAACTACACAGAACAAACAAGGCACAGCGCGCACCAGGGCCCAATCGCCTGATTACAGCCACGCTGCCCACCAAACAAAACAACCGATCCAATTCATCACAACAGCAGACGAGCCCCACTTTTGTCACAGCCTGGCTCTTACAGCCATGACAAAGAGAGAGGGAGACGCGCCGTGATTGCGAAAATAAATGTTTATTTAACAAAAGATGAAATAATGAGAATATTAACCAGTGGGGTGTGAATATCAGTGGATAAGCATGTAAAGCATGTTGGATGTGTGGAGTGAATGTATGCAAGTGTTGTAGGGTGAGTAAACTAAAACACCAACAGAAACCAAAACCACTGCATCGCCGTCGGGGTGCCTGCAGAAGGGAGAGGGGAAGAGGAAGAAAAGGAGAGAGAGGTCAGCTCCTCAGCCTGGCTTTTATACTACCGGTGAACACCGGGCCCAGGTGTCACCAGCCGGCCCTAATCATCAGGGCGTGAGCAACCCCTAGCGCAATCCCACCACTGGGGTCGCCACACTGACCTGGTAGCAGGCTTTTAGAAGAGAAAAGAACAGAAAGAGAAACATCCAATCATCTCATTGATAGTTTCATTTGTTCAGAGAACACTCAACTGAGCACGAAGCAATCCATTAGTCATTGTTTGCCACTGTAGTGTGTTGTTTCATTTACATATAGCCTAGGTCACTCAATCATGTTTGATATTTTCTTGGATTTTTAGATATTTGCACCTTTGGATAAATCTATGAAATATGAAAGGAGGCTGAAAATCACAGGACATGTCTGTTCTGATGATACAAGTCAGCGCTCCTGACATGTGTGTTTCTCTTCTATAATATACATTCTACATCTTTACACATACGGGCTGCCTTCACCTTTGAAATGGGGCAGAGCTCCATGGGAAACAGTACTGCCCAAGGGGAACAGGGGTCTGGGAGATGCAGGTCTGTGGACCTGTGCACCGTGGACGTGCACAAAATACAAGCGTGTCACACCAAATGTGCACCACTACGGCGTCGCTTTGGGTTGTGATAACACCACCTGTGTGGATGACACACACCTGAGAGCCACAGTAGTTCAAGTGACGCACACGCAGCGCTCACACCATGCTTGCGGTGTGTCTATACCATGATGGGTTTGAGTGCGCAAAAGACAGTTCATCTGAACAGGCCCCCATGCACACACACACACTTTTTTTTTGCCACTCAAATTTTTATTTGTTTTAACATAATATCTTTACAGACATTTCCAGGTGTCACAGATACGGCATAGACAAATTAATAGCCTGTTTAAGGAAGTAAAATGAGAAACAGATAGATAGGATGGAGAGAGAGAAGAAAAAAAGAGAAAAAGAAAAAAGATAATCAGAAAAAATAAAAATAAAATATAAGATTGACAAAAACGATATGTAAGCCTTAGAGGCCTCCCATACAGCCCCAAACTTATCTGTTGACTGAGTGTTCACCAGAAAGAAATGATCAAGTTCATTTTCTAATAAACTATCAAATTCCGGATCCTGTAGTACCGATACATTTAGCCTCCACCTATTTTTCCTTGTTCCACTGCAGCATGATCAGTCAGCGCTATGGGTCCTATTGTAGTCTGAGATGCTCTCTACTTGATCCTTGCCAATCAGAAAATTGTCTATCCTAGAGTGAGATTTATCCATCCATCCATTTTCCTCCGCTTATCCGGGGCCAGGTCGCGGGGGCAGCAGTCTGAGCAGGGATGCCCAGACTTCCCTCTCCCCGGACACCTCCTCCAGCTCTTCTGGGAGGATCCCGAGGCATTCCCAGGCCAGCTGAGTGACATAGTCACGCCAGCATGTCCTGGGTCTTCCCCAGGGTCTCCTCCCAGCAGGACATGCCTGTAACACCTCCCTAGGTAGGCGTCCAGGAGGCATCCGGTACAGATGCGCGAGCCACCTCAGCCGGCTCCTCTCGATGTGGAGAAGCAGCTCTACTCCGAGCTCCTCCCGGGTGACAGAGCTCCTCACCCTATCTCTAAGGGAGCGCCCCGCCACCCTATGGAGGACACTCATTTCGGCCGCTAGTATCTGAGATCTTGTTCTTTCAGTCATGACCCAGAGTTCATGACCATAGGTGAGGGTAGGAATGTAGATTGACCGGTAAATCAAGAGCTTTGCCTTTCGGCTCAGCTCCTTCTTCACCACAACAGACCAGTACAACGACCGCATTACTGCGGCCGCTGTGCCGATCCGCCTGTCAATCTCTCGCTCCATCCTTCCCTCACTCGTGAACAAGACCCCGAGATACTTAAACTCCTCCACTTGGGGCAGGAACTGTCCTCCAACCTGGAGTGAGTAAACCACCTTTTTCCGGACGAGAACCATGGCTTCAGACTTGGAGGTGCTGATTCTCATCCCAGCTGCTTCACACTGCGCTGCAAACCGCCCCAGTGCACGCTGAAGGTCCTGGCTCGCCAACAGGACAACGTCATCTGCAAAAAGCAGAGATGAAATCCAGTGGCTCCCAAGCCGGACCCCCTCCAGCCCCTGGCTGCACCTAGAAATCCTGTCCATAAAAATAATGAACAGAACCGGTGATAAAGGGCAGCCCTGCCAGAGGCCAACATGCACTGGGAACAGGTCTGACAGAGACCTTACAGCCCTTAGCAAAGGGCCTTTGACCCCATACTCTCGAAGCACCTCCCACAGAATATCGCAAGGGACACGGTTCTTCGTGGCATTCTCCCAGTCTACAAAACACATGTGGACTGGTTGGGCAAACTCCCATGAACCCTCAAGCACCCTGTGGAGGGTGTAGAGCTGGTCCAGCATTAAACCGCCAGGGCGAAAACCAAATTGTTCCTCCTGTATCCGAGGCTCGACTATTGGCCGAATTCTCCTCTCCAGCACCCTGGAATAGACTTTCCCAGGGAGGCTAAGGAGTGTGATCCCCCGATAGTTGGAACACATCCTCAAGTCCCCCTTCTTGAAAAGAGGGACCACCACCCCGGTCTGCCAGTCCAGAGGCACTGTCCCCAGCTGCCACACGATGCTGCAGAGGCGTGTCAGCCATGACAGCCCTACAACATCCAGAAACTTGAGGTACTCAGGGTGGATCTCATCCACCCCCAGTGCCTTGCCACTGAGGAGCTTCCAACTACCTCAGTGACTTCAGCTTGCCAGCCTCTGCTTCCTCTACTGAAGTCATGACAATGTAGTACTCCTTCCACTGCCTGATGATATCCCCAGTCGAGGTCAACAGCCGCCTACCTCCACTGTACACAGTGTTGGCGGGGCACTGCTTCCCCCTTCTGAGGTGCCTGATGGTTTGCCAGAATTTCTTCGAAGCCGACTGGCAGTCCTCCTCCATGGCCTCCCCGAATTTCTCCCAGACCCGAGTTTTTGCTTCCACAACCACCCACGCCGCAGCACGCTTAGCCTGCTGGTACCTGTCAGCTGTCTCAGGAGTCCCATGAGCCAACCAGGCTCGATAGGACTCCTTCTTCAGCTTGACGGCATCCCTTACTTCTGGTGTCCACCACCGGGTTCGGGGATTGCCGCCATGACAGACACCAGAGACCTTGTGGCCACAGCTCCAAGCGGCCACGTCAACATTGGAGGAGGAGAACATGGTCCACTCGGACTCAATGTCCCCAGCCTCCCTCGGGAGCTGGTCAAAGCTACACCAGAGGTGGGAGTTGAAGACCTCCCTGACTGCGGGTTCCGCCAGACATTCCCAACAGACCCTCACAATCCGTTTGGGTTTGCCAAGTCTGTCCAGCTTCCTCCCCAGCCACCAGATCAGTTGACAGCCCAGCCCCTCTCTTCACCCGAGTGTCCAAGACGTACGGCTGGAGATCAGATGACACAAAGTCGATCATTGACCTCCGGCCTAGGGTGTCCTGGTGCCACGTGTACTGATGAACACCCTTATGCTCGAACATGGTGTTTGTTATGGACAGACTGTGACTAGCACAGAAGTTCAACAACAAAACACCACTTGGGTTCAGATCAGGGAGGCTGTTCCTCCCAGTCACACCCCTCCAGGTATCCCACGTGAGCGTTGAAGTCTCGCAGGAGAGGTGTTCCACAGCCAGGACAAAAACTGCATTGTTCCTCCTGGTTCCGAGGTTCGACTATTGGCCGAATTCTCCTCTCCAGTACCCTGGAGACCCATGGTGTCCAGGGTATCCCCAGTTGAGGGATACCCTGGACACCTTCCAGTACCCCTCCTCGGGCCTCCAAGAACCGACACCAGTACAGAGTACTCCAAGTGCTCTGTACTGGTGTTCGACCCATAAGCCGAAACAACAGTGAGAGACCTTCGGGCTGTGCCCAGCCGGTCAGGTATAAGAACTGTGATATATCTGACCAACCCAGTCTCTTTTGAATTTGGCTGCCTCTGAATCAGTCAAGTGGGTCTCTTGTCTTGGGTCTAAAAAAGCTATATGGGTTTGTTGGGACTTAAGGTGTGATAAATATTTCTTTCTCTTCACTGGATTTTGTAGCCCGATTTCATTCCATTTGAGAATACATAAGTCAAAAGTCCCAGCCCCTTCCCTCAGACTTCTCTCTGAAGCCACACCTCCACCTTCCCGCGGACGTAGATGAGGACACTCAACGCATGTTGCCAGAGCTACATTGCCAGCCACCAGACTAGACTGTGGCTTTTCTGCAGATGTAGGTGAAGCGCAGGGAGAGAGACGGCAGCTTGATTGGGCGTAGGTAGAACTAGACATGAGCGCATCTGATTGGTTTTTGCTCTTCAGAGTGTAAAGCATGGATTGGTCAGAGTTCTGTCAGTCCTGCAGCTGCGACAGAGCTCTGATTATTTTTGTTCCTTTTTCTGATACATAATGTATTAACTACTCTCAGGATAGAAGGACCATTTCACCCAGTATAACAACATGTTTCTGAACAGGATTACCGACTGTAGTGGTATGAGGCACTGTTATGTCTTCGGTTTCACCCTGCCCTATCCGGCTAATCAGCCAATCACTGTTTACACAGAGAGGATAAAAGTAAGACAGGTCCCCCCCTCTGCCCTCTCGCTTCCTGCCTCTTCGGCCCGTCCGCTTCCGGGTCGTTGCCTCTGCCGCTCACCGCACAGCACAGGTAGGCACGCCGATTTATCACTCGTTTAGTTCGTTAAGTGTTATTTAACGTAAACATAATCTCGTCATAGATCGGCATCTCCGATGCGGTTGTGGCGATACCACAGGGTCGTTTGCCGACGCTGACTGGAGCCTAGGTGAGTCACGGTGAGCTACGATTGCTAATTGTTTTAGCCAGGTGCTAAGCCCCTTCCGCTCCTCTCCCTCTAACAGTGGCTGGTCGCATGGTGCGTGGTGGCAGTCCTCCCCCGCTGCGCCGACCCTCTTCACCCCTCTCCCTCTTTGGTGGGGACGCAAACTGACCGGACTGGACACCGGTGACTGGACCGCCACGGTGAAGTACGAACAATAGAACGTAACTCGGCTATTTGGCCACGGCTACTTGCTACGTTGCTACTACCGCTATTTTGCTGTTACTGCTGCTTCGCTGACTTGGTGTGGGGTCCTGGCGGCCGTTCCTGGCCGACCTGTGTCTTTCTGCTGGCCCTGTTTTTCTGCTGCTGCTGCTGCACGGTCGCGGTGTGCGCTTGTGTGTGTGGCTGCCGCGGGCATTGGACGTTACGAGCCCCGTTGGAACTCTCAGCCACCTGCCCGGACTGTGTGTGTGTGTGTGTGTTAATATCGATTGCCAAGGTGTGGTTTAATTTTGTTTATTTTTCAAATGAATTCATTTTGGTAATTTCTTAATAATTCTGTTTTTTGGGTTTTGTTTGAATGATTGGTTTATTTTGGGGTTTATTGGAATCATTTAATTTTTCTTTTTCGTTACTTTGGCTGACTTTGAGTAATACAATTTATTGTTATTTAGTTTATTAATTCATTATTGGTTAGCCTGTTTATGTTTCTTTGGGATGTTGTTTGTTTCTTTGAGGGTGAGCCCTGTTAACTGTGTTTTTCATTGTTCCTTAGAGCTGGAGGCCGACGGTGGTGGTGGTGGTGGTCCCTTCTGGGTGGTGGTGGTCCCTGTGTGCGTGTGATCCCTATTCAAGATTATTTTGTGTGCACTTCACGTTTTGCTGTGTGAATGGGGCGTTCCCCTTTTTCTTTCTGGACGTCACTTTCCTTTTTGTTGACTCCTCCTCCAGCCGGTAAGCCTCAGCTCGCAACCCCTGTTCCAGTTTGGCTCCCTTCATATTTGTTTTCTTTTGTCCCAGACCTTGTGCTTATTTTTAACAATAAAGTTTTGTATATGATTTTTGAACTCCGTCTCCTAACCTCCCTGGTTCGAACGAACCTGTGTCCTTTTATAATAATTGATAATTGACCTTTCCTATGGGTCATGGCGTTGTCGGCAACATAAAAGAAAAGATCTGGGATAATTTGGTCAATCACCCCTCGTGCCGCCACACAACCATAACTTTAATCAGGACATTTCCAACTAGGCGACCATCTTGTGCAGTGATGTCACATGACACAGGCCAAGAGCCTCACACACACACACACACACACACTTTAATCAGTGCTCATTGGCTACATGCAAACGTGGTGGGTAGATTGTGTAGTGTATTGATGTGCTGATGGAAAAAAAAAGATCACTGCTGACACGTCTTCTCTCACCGATAAAAAGGCTTTATTGCAGGAAAGGACAATGTCAAAACTCTTGCCGAATCTGAGGGAGCCCCTGGTGCCAATGATAGGATTCCCTCCTGTTCTGCTCCAGCACTCTCCTTATATATTGTTCCTTTGCACGTTCTTTGGACAGGGAGACGACACGTACAGATGGTTGGTGACCTCTAACCTAACATTTGACCTGGTTCATATGACTGTGCACTTTCTAAAGAGAAAGCATCATTTTAAGGCACAGAAACACATATAAGCAGAGGAGGGGATCACACACTACAATTGACATTTTCACCCCCCAATCGCAAAATTTACCCACATTTGGCATGTGGTCAGATGTTAATTTCATGCCCTGGGTGTTTGTCTTGCCTTCTGGCCCCCAAAATGTGAGAACTGACAAAATTATCTGTAATCTGCTCCCTAGGTTGAAATCCATGTGTTTTTTCAAGCTGTTCCCTCAGTTGTCTGACAATGATGTCAGTAGTTTCCAAATTTGCATAATACCACCCCTACCTGTGTGTGTCGGTACTGGTAGAAGGGGTGGGGCAGGGCTAGCAGTGGTCCATTTGCATTTAAAGAGACAGGCACTGAAACCAGCAGTTCTGAACAGGGCTGTTTTGAGTGGATGAAAAAAGTGCTGTGATGTTTGATCCTTGGGGTTTTGACCAAAGCATGTCACAGACATGTCTTTAAGACACCTGGCAACTATTTTAATTTGTGGAAAAGGGGCATGATATGTCTCCTTTAAGGGGTGATTTTAAGCAGAGGAGCTTGTTCAGTAGGAGTGACCTTTATTAAAGGTAAATAAATTTATTGGTTCAATTAAGTTTATTGTTAAATCATTCTTTCAGATAAATGGCTTTGGGTTTTGAGTGTGCGTTCATAACTCACCATGTGGTTCAGAGGCAAGGAAAGCATGTTTGGTGAAAACTCGGAGTTAGTTGACTCAGTCTTAGAAGAAACTCTGGGTTTTCGGTTTCATAAAACCATTTCAGCTTGACTCAGAGTCAGTTACCATGGCAACATACTACCTGCTCCCTGGCAGGTTTTCTTCAATAACCCTGAGATTCTCCTCTTTATCTGAGGTGTGCAGACTGAAAGCAGCAGCAGATAGTGCATGTATACTCCATGAGTTGGGTGTGGCGGCGCAGTAGGGGGAGGTTTTGACAGATTCAGCTTGGCACAGTGACAATTTCCTGCCAAAAGGCTACTAGTTTGTGCTAATCAGTTCTACATCAAGTTTGAAATATATATTGTTAAGATGAACTTATAGAGTCCATGTTAAATCGTTTTACCATACTGAGTTTTGGACTTTTATGTAAAAATTAAATGCAGTACATTGGCCACACTGTCTTTTTTCTTTCTCTTCTGCGCCCGCTGCAAAGCTAGTGAGAGCATACAGCTTGTGCTCTGTAGGAAAAGAGACAGAAAAACATTATTTTAAACCTGGGACAGTATAAGAGGTGTCTGAACAACTAGCTTTTGAAACAGCCTGGATGTGGTGTGTGAACTGCAGTGTGGGTGACAACGAGGAGGAGCGGTAATCCACGGCCAGCCTGCTGAGGAGTGAAGGGAGAACAGGATCCGTGGACAGTGGGTTGGAGTTGAGACGCTGGACCAAGTCAGGATTTCATCTTAACTTCTGCTGTACCAGTAAGATACAGCCATCACGTGGGAACTATGGACAACTACAGAGACTACGAGTAATCACTGAGCTCAGAGGTACAGGGGGGTTGTGCACAACCAGACAAGGACAAAATAGACCCATGCTGCAGCTATATATAGGTCATTTTATTTTCTCATTTATGTTTGTTTTTTTTTTTGAGGTTGAAGTTCAGACTAAAAAAAAAACAACCAAACACACAAATTGAAGTTGAACTTGTTAAATAATAATTGCAAAGAAAGAAACTGAAAGTGTGTGTGTGTGTGTGTGAAGTCAGTTTTTCTCTTACAGCCAAGGATTTATTAGTGTCAGTCAATATATCTAATATAGTCTTTAGTCTCTCGGCGCAGGCGGAGCGTGGC